>JAJGXB010000029.1:143475-179006 GCA_020882725.1 Aphelinus certus
TATATATATATATATATATATATATATATATATATATATATATATATATATATATATATATTTACACACAAGCGAGTTCGAGTCGATGCGAGATTCCTCGTAGTCGATGGTTGATTCGAGAGTACTGGAGAATAATTGAAACGGAACTATTTTCTGAATTTAACCTACAAATCGAGACTCTATACATGAAAAACGTATCTTTCGCGAGACATATCAAGCTATAAGGTGGAGGAATTTCGATTTTGATGAGTAATCCACAAGATTATCAGACCGGATTAAGCCTATCTGGGTTATTTCGTAAAATTGAAAAATCCATGACCATAAGTGTCACGCTGCAACCAGCTGGCTTTACTCGCCAGGTGGTGGCACTAGCAAGCCGCTGGACCCACAGGTAAATATAGATCCGCTTTCGGATATGCGCCTCGCCACTACGTCCTCGTTGCGAGAATCGGGCAACATTCTCAACTAAAGTACAATGGCAAACATTAGGTTGCTCAACCTCCTTTTAGAAAATTATGATCACAACGAGACTCGAATAATTCATTAAAAAATTTAACCCAGTATGCTTTCTCAGAGAGATTTCATGCGAGAAACAAAGATTTCATGTAATTTAAAATAATTCATTATATTCTATGCCCATGCATTATTGTTCTGAAACTTTTACCAAGGAATATAGCTGAAGAACATTATTTTTCTCTGACAAATATAGATATCAAATATGCATTGTGACATCAATTCATGGTTTCTCTCGATAATCTTGAATGAGCATAAGAATTCAGAAATATTATTTCGCAATTTACGCTGAGGCATCAATTTTTTCGAAATTTTTACCATGGAATATGGAAGCGCTTCCAATGATCATTTGATTGGTCAGACTTAAAATTGCACCAAGCCATAATCTCGTGGTTTTTTTACAATCCTACGATTTCCCCATTACAGATGGAAACACCATACTTCTTTCAGAATTAACACGCCCACTCATCGATTTTTCAAAATTTATCACACGGAATATGATAACCCTTTCAATGATCTATCAATTGGCCGGACTCAAATTTGCATAAACTTTATCACTTGGTAATATCAGAATCATCCTCATGATATCATTTAATGATTTTTTCAATAATTTTCACATATGTGGTCCAGTTTTGAATGTTTCAACCGTGGAATATTCGATGTCTTGTTGATTGGTCAAACTCGCATCGCATCGTTATTCCATAGATTTTTCAATAGTATTCCAGATACCCATGAAAACGTAATATGAAACCTGATATAAAACGTAACGTTCTTTATTCCATGATAACATGAGAAAGTAGCGAAA
Source organism: Aphelinus certus (assembly GCA_020882725.1). Lineage (NCBI taxonomy): Eukaryota > Metazoa > Arthropoda > Insecta > Hymenoptera > Aphelinidae > Aphelinus > Aphelinus certus. The sequence continues at coordinate 144,794 of JAJGXB010000029.1, forward strand.
TCTAGCATCAACTAACAAGTATCCAACAGTGTGGATAGCCTATACAGAAATAATATTTATTCAAAGTATACCCTAAAGCATTTGTTGCACGATCTGTTATCAAATGTCAATACACTCCATATCAATTCACTCATGTTCGGATAGAATGTACTGAAATCCAAAATCTATGTCAAGTAGTTACATACATTTCAAATACATCTACCAATGTTGAGATAGAAAGTACTAAAATAAAAATTCTATGTCAAGCAGTTAAAGAACTAGTATGTACCACTTTGGAAGGGTTCAGTATTAAATTCATAATAATTTTAAATAGAATAAAACACTCCATAATCGAAATTATCTTTCTCATAGTACAAGTAACGATTTTCACTAGAATTACTAATCCCAATGATAACTACATGAATGAAACTTTTTACATTACAATTCTTAACGTTTGAATGTTACAATTCTACATCATGATATTATTTTCATTCTTCAATTGAAATGTATTTATTTTGTTTTACTTATTTTTTCCATTTTTTTCAGTCAATGGAATTAACAAATGCATACTTGCAACGGGCCCGTTGTTTCACAGTTTCTCGATGGGAAGTGTATTTTTATTTTATCTTCACTTTACATACCAATAAAAGTTAACCCTCTATCCTGAAAATGCTATTTTGTATATGTAAGCTTACAATATATAAAAAATCTGGATAAGTTTTCTCGCTCATATCACTATTGACTCAAGTTTCGATAAAACTCATTGTGTTTTCACGAGGCTGTATATCAAAATAGTATCTAAGGAATATCGATCTCTCGGTGAATGTTCTTGCAAATCAGAAATAAAGGTGTTCATAGCTAGAATATACTGTTTTGAAAATTTTTGGAAAAAATAATATTCTGTTACTCGAATGAGTTCTAGATGTTCTTCAATAGAGGTGAAAATACTCGATGAGAACGATGAACATAAAACTAAAGATTTTACCAAGGGATGTTTAAGACATGTTTGAAGGATGGAAATTGATTAATTGCCTTTGTTACTTGCAGAAATGTAGATTCAAGAAGCATTGAACATCAAAATTCCCATCCTTTTCTTTCCGTGTTTGATCAGCATTTTCTATATTACAAGCAGGAGCTAGTTTTTTTGAATGAAATTAATCCGCATGAAAAAATCGTACCGTAGATGAATTTCATCGGAAACTGTGAAACAACGTGCCCGTGGGAAATATGCATTTGTTAATTCCATTGATTGAAAAAATGGAAAAAAGTAGTAAAACAAAATAAATACATTCCAATTGAAGAATGAAAATAATATCATGATGTAGACTTGTAACATTCAAACGTTAAGAATTGTAATGTAAAAAGTTTCATTCATGTAGTTATCATTGGGATTTGTGATTCTAGTGAAAATCGTTACTTGTACTATGAGAAAGATAATTTCGATTATGGAGTATTTTATTTGATTTCAAATTATTATGAATTTAATACTGAACCCTTACAAAGTGGTACTACTTGACAGAGAATTGTGATGTCAGTACTTTACATCTCAACATTGGTAGATGTATTTGAAATGTATGTAACTACTTGACATGGATTCTTGATTTCAGTTTATTCTATCGGAACATTCATCAATTTGATCTGGAGTGCATTGACATTTGATAACAGGTCGTGCGACAATAGCTTTAAGGTATACTTTGAAAAAATATTAGTTCTGTATAAGGCTAATCACATTAGTTGGATACTTAATTGTCAGTTGATGCTAGATTCGCTATTTTCTCATGTCATCATTGAAAAAATGAACTGGAATATATAACGATAGTGTTTTGGTAAATATGTCTATTGAAGTGATAGATCTGTATTTCCAAAAAATATATTAGATTTGAATCATATTAATCTTACATGCATTTGGATGGAAACAGACATTTCCAAATTTCTTTTTGCATGAAAAAAATTAGTCTCAAAAGAATTTATTCAATAATATCTTATATGCATTTGAATGGGCTGAAATTGAAGATATTTTCAAAATTCTTTCTACTTAAATAAATTGAGTAGAATAAAGGTTTATTCAACTACGAACCAAAGGATACGGAACATACTTGTCGTCCACGTATACCTTCTTCAAAGGTTCATTTTTTACTATGAAAAAGAAAAATTGCTCGAGGAGTATTTGAATTGATTTCAACCATCTATAATTTTTCTACTAAACTTATACAAAATTATATATGAGTTATTATGTTTAGTCGGTCATCAAAATTATTTTATTGTTTTACTTTTTTTTCATTACTTTCAGTCAATGGAATAAACAAATACATACTTGCCACGGGCCTTTGTCTTACAGTTTCTCGATGGGCAGTATACTTATTTCTTTTTAATCTCACATTTCAGTATTCCATGGTAACTGGACTCTCGATCTTTAAAACAATTTTTATCTTTATATATTTTGATGATGTTTAATTGACAAAATTAACTGGAACATATAACGATAGCGTATGAGTAAAAATGTCTGTTGTTATCGCCCAGCCTTGCCCCGCCAAATTATTTTGATTTTTTTCTTCCACCGATTTCCCCGATCTCAACAAAGATCCAGCTATCGTCATGCTCTCTGCCCCACACGAGTCCTACGACGACGCGAGCAGCTCAGCTGTTTGCCAGTGTAGAGACGATAATTGTATGAATGAGTAGACGAGTGAGAGAGACACGGCGCACGGTAATCAAGACGCGCTGCGTTATCATCTGCAGGCGATGATTGCATTACCCTCCGTCGTGCATCTCGAGAGTGAAGTATGGCCAGGGCGTGGCATATTACATAATAAGTTTTCAGATTTATGTTTTATCCTAGAAGTTTACAATGAGCGGGCTAGGCTAGTTAATAAGAAATCTGATAACAAGTTAGCCTTCAGGCATAAGAAGCTGCACGATCATTCTGCAACGGCCTTGATCAAATGCATAACTAATCAACAAATTTGGTATACATATACTTCCCGCGATTCCAAAGCCAAAGCGTAGTAATTCCGCGTACGGTCATGACCGATGCAACGTGTTCACAACGACTTATTCATTTTATATCCATTCAGTATAACCTTATGCTGAGGAATAACCAATTCATTGACATCATATGTAGATATAAACATTTTGCATTACTAATAAAGCGACCTGCCCTACAGTCAGGCAGCATACACCATCGATCGAGAGCTCATGACTCGAGATCACTATGTGTACATTCCTAAATAATAGAAACAATGTAATAATAAAGTAGAATTATCCTTTATCGAGTAAGTCTCGCGGGTGCGCATACAAATACGCATATTTGTCAATTGTTATTAGAAATAAGTCAATCATGTAACGCCAAGTTGTACATAATATATATCTATATATGCGTGAGGATTTTATTGCGCAGTAGAATTAAGAAATGTAGTCCCTGACGCCACGGTGTTACTCCGCGCTTCATCCGGAGCCATGACCATATAAGGAGCTATTCGACCACTCGGATAGTGTCGCGGCACCTTCGAGGAGCGTTCCGCGACCCTATCAGTGTGACGTCACGGAGAGGATAAGAGAGCGAGCAGCGGCCGGCCGCAGCAGAATTCCACCCGCCACCGAAAGCAACAGACGTTTGCTACGCGTACCGCTCACAGACAATTAGTTACGGAATTCCCGGGCGTGTCGCATTAGTTGAAGACCATTCGTAATATTATTAGTGCTAATAGTTAATAAAGATCAGTGATATAGCAAGAAAGGGTGTTGTGAGTAGTTTTGTTACACCTCCTACCCACGAGGCGATCACATAGGACGTGATCGCTTGCCAGCGAGCTGCCGAGCCGAAGGAGCGCGCCTGCAGCCGAAGCCGAACTGGTGGGCCGTAATCGGACACCAGCGTTTTGGGAGTATCCAGAAGCGAGAGACGGGCATCCGCCCCTCCCCTCCACAGTCGCGACGCGCAGCGCCCAAGCAGCGCTCTCGCTCCCACCAACGCGCTCTTGCCGGAGCCCGCACACATCACGGTCCACGCGCCTCGCTTGGCGATGCACGCTGCCAGGGCCGTAACTACCGCGCGCTCCGTGCATTTGCAGCGCACATCGGAGTAAGTTCGGAATGTCAATCTCGAGTAGCGATTTGCCGCCACATCAATTAAACCGGTTCCCCCACCGCAAAATTTAAATAAGTCCCTTCCCACTGGTCGGGCCATAACACTGTTGAAGTAATACATCTGTGATTCCAAAAACAACATATTAGATCTCAATAATATGATCTTGCATATATTTGATTTCGTATTTGTGAATATGCGTATATCATATTCATAAATGCGTATTTATGAATTATATTACTATACGTACTTGATATTACTTTATATGAAATTAATCAGTTTGAAATCCGTAACAAAAAAATATGAAGTGGCAAAACGGTTTCATTTTCTGTAATTATTATCTTCGATGCATTGGAAAAGAAAAAAATTGAAAAGACATCTTGCCATTTTTACCCACTCAACAAATTTAGTCGCTTAAGCATTTACTCAACAAAAAACCAAAGAATACGGAACATACTAGTCTTCAACGTGGACCTTTTTCAAAGGTAAATGTTTAATCATGAAAAAGAAATCTGCTTACGGTGTATTCCATCTTATTCAAACCATTTATATAATTTTGGTACTATACCTCTATAAAAATACATGAGTTAAATACTTGACGTGAATTTGTGATTTCAGTACTTTCCCATCTTAAGAAATTGTTCTGGATTAAAATTTGATAACTGCTACGAGAATTATTAAGTATACATTTAAAAGTATTCATTCTGCAGTATGATTATCATACGAGTTAGATACTTGTCATTTGATGCTTTCTCGTATCACCATTGACAGAATCCATCTGGAATGTATAACTAGATTTGATATAGCTTTATATGCAATTTATTTTACTAAATACAAATAAAACGAAACGATATTGCTTGGATAATATATACAGATGGGAGATTAGCGAACCTCTCTTAAGAAAGGTACAACTAGTTTACGAGTAAAGAATGGTTTTATGGAAGGTATATATTGGATACCAGAGCTACCTACATCGGGGCATGATAAAGTACAGAAATGCACATATATTAGTCCTTTTAAGATCAAGTACATTTCATCCTTCTTGGCCCTTTAAATTATTTTCATGTATTCACATATATGATACGTTCTGTAATTCTATCCTCAGTATTTAGGTACACATTCTTATTGTATTGGCCTCATGTCAAATTATATCTTTTCGTCCCAGCGACAGTAAAGTGCCTACTTTGCGTCCTGGCATTTGCAAAGAATGGCACTTTTCTGCCGCGGGGTACGAAAAATAGTATATGCACTTCGCTCATCTAGGCTATTTCGGCACGGGCAAACTTGCAATCCTCGCTGCGCTTGGATCGCAAACGTTTTTCGTGCCGAAATCGCCTAACCTCGCTCGGGTGCATAATATTTCACTAAAATACATCGACTCATTTTGGACCAGAACTAACCAAATCTGAGCAAGTAAAAGTACAGAAACCAGTTCATATTTAGTACATTTCAACCTTCGTCTGAAAGCTATACCTTTTATTAGAAAAGCACTATCCAATTTTTTATTGAAAATTAAATCAAATCATACTGTAATTGTATTGAAAAAAAGAATGTTATTATGATCATTGAATTTTATATGAACACGGAAGAAAATGTTGAAAAACTAATAAAAACAGTGCAAATTGAAGTTTGGCAAATTCCAAATGCAATCATAAAATATTATAGTCTTGAACTAGAATAATTTGTCAGCATGTCAGAGGTAAATATAGTTTCATGGAGCCGTCGAAATCAAGCATTAAAAATTTCATAAATATGCGATGATAATATATGCTTAAATGCAGTCTTCTCTTTCAATAGTTATCATAATTAATATATCAACATACAAACACAATGCACTATTCACAGTTCAGTTCAAACTATTCTAGATGAGTGTGAATTGTTATTAATTTTTATTAAAGATCACATAATGATTCACCGAATACTGAATTTCAAGTATTGTTAGAGGTGACAATGAGCTAGTATGGTCAACAACAATTAGTCTTGAGTTTCACTTTTCATCTTCAAATTGTAGAATGTTGAAATCACCGATAGTCAATGAAGTGTCAATGAAGCTAACACTACATGACATGAGTATACATCTCCTCATGTAAAATTGTAGAGCTTCATCATGAACTGCTTTTCATCATAGCTGTTTTACACACTTTCAACTTTCCCGCATTCTCTCACCTTGTCAATATATTTTCATTCTATACTTTCACAGTAGTTTGTGAAAAATAGATTGTCATATCCATGAATCATGAGCTGAGGGATGATAAGCTAGTAAAGTCAACAATAGTCTTGAGTTACACTAGTTATCTTGGAATTGTCGAATACAGGAATCACCGGTAGAAGTGTCAATGAAGCTAACACTCATATTATGTCTAGACGTCTCCTCCTGTAAAATTATGAAACTCCATCACAAGCTGCTTTTTATCTTAGCTGTTTTGTACATATAACTTTCCATATTTTTTCACCATGTCATTATTGTTATGGCCCAGCCTTGCCCCGCCCATTTTTGAAAGTTTAGATTGACACGAGTCGCATGGCACATTCGCGATGCGCATTTTCCCACATGCTATCCGAGTTGCGCCGAGAAGCGACATTAGGATTAAGCATACATTTGTAAGTGTAAGAATGCGCTGATTGAGACGCATCCATGCGACGGATGGCGAGTTGCACGTAGTGCATGGGAATCATGAGGACAGCTTGCATTCTTGTGCAACTGCCCAACATTGAAACGGATGGATGTTGGCTATAAGATATTCTCTTATCAGCCTGTGCGAAGCCACGAGCAGCCAGCGGGCGCTCGTGCGGGAATGCTATTTTCTAAGTGCAAGTTGCACACGGCAACTGCGCAGCTTCAAATTAGTTAGAAACGGCCATAGGAGATCTTCTTATCGGCACGTATAAGTTGACGAGTAGCCAGCGGGCACTCGAGCGAGAACGACGAATGAATGTATAGACGAATGTATGTAACCCTGCATATTATGCAAATAGAATTGTTCGCTATAGGAAATAAGCAATTGATCTGGCCAGATCAGAGTTTATCTATGTTTATATATTTTTATCGGAGACAGGCCGAGGTGCCATGAGCAAATGGAATCTCTTATCAATAGCGTTTTGCCAGGATTAATAAGTGCTATGTGAAATAGTTGAATGACATGTATGAGTAAACCGTTGCGCCTTACAGCGCATACATAGATTTGTAACGAAGCGAGCGCGCTTCGTATTCATAAGTTATCACTCCATGAGGGAGAGGTAATTCTCGCGAAGTGCAACTGCGCTTTCCAACCGTTTCGCGCCCGCGCTTCGCGCCCGCGCTTCGCGCCCTGCGAGCGCATCTTGACGTGACGTCACGACGCTTATAAAAGAAGCGGCCGCGGCGGACACGACGGAGTTGATCTGTGCTAATCACGGATGCTACACGGGTGGCCGGACATGGAGCACGCGAGCGGCACAGCTCCCCCGCGAACGCGTAGCATACTTACATCTATTTCGGAAGAACAGAATTATATAGAACGATCCAACCACGCGGGATCGAGTGTTAAATATAGGATTTAGGCAACATAATAAAGTTTAGTGCTAGTGCACTTGAAGTGTGTTTATTAACAACACCCCCCCCACACTACACATGCATCCGGAACCAACACGAGTATACGGCCCAGCGCGCCACGGACTAATCGGCTGCCACGCTGCCAAGCTCCAGCCAAGGACAACCAGGCGCCGGACGGATTAGGAATATGTAAGTGACCGAGCGGTCTTACACACGGATAACGGATCGCGACACCTTCCAATAACAAACATTCCAACCAATATAGGGGTATTTCGCCCCACCGCCCCTCTAAAATAACGGTCGGGCCATTACATTATATTTAATTAGTCTTCACACTAGGTATTGAAGATTATAATATATTTTCACTAATCCATAAATCATAAGCTGGGGGATAATAAGCTGGTAAAGTCAACTATCTTCAATCACATTGATCATCGTGAGATTGTTGAATACTCAAATCACTGATACGGGTTTCATTGAAGCAATCACTACATGGCATGTCTAGACGTCTCCTCCTATGGAGTTGTAAAGTTTCATGCTAAGCTGCTTCCCATCATAGCTGTTTTTCATGCATACGAATGTTTACTGGTTTTCACTTTAACACAATATTTATTCTGTCCTTACACCAGTTATGAATAGTTATCCAACACTTCCATGGTAGGTGATGAATGTCCATATGTAAGAATTATATGAGCTGGCAGACAGGGAGCTGGTAACGTCAACAGTCTTGAGTTACACTGATCATCTCACGTTTGTCGGATACTGAAATTACTCACTCAAGTGTCAATGAAGCTAATGCTCATGACATATCGTCGCTTGGGAGGAAGAACGTTCCATTTCAGAAACTTGCTATGAAAAGTTCCATTTCAGAAACTTTCTATAAACAGTGCCGTTTCAGATTGACAAGTATAAAAAGTGCCATTTCAGAAAAATTCTATAAAAAGTGCCATTTCGGAAAATTTCTATAAAAAGTGCCGTTTCAGGAGAAATTTTTTCCCTCGGAGTTTTTCTGACTTCGGGAATGATGTCGTATGCATGTGTTTGTATGTACATGTGTGTATGTGTGTGTACACGTCTGAAAATGACAACTTGATCCCACGTCGAGACGTGATACTCTGAAAGTAAACTATTTACATTACATGTTTTCTTCATCGATGGATTTGGATGAAAATTGGTATTTATACGTTTTTGAGGTCGCTTATTACGAATACGACCTCAGATTTTGAAAATTCGAATTAGAGCCTCTAAAATCACCTAAAGAAAATTTGAAAAGGTACTGGATTTTGATGGAAATTGGTATGCATGGGTTTTTGAGCTTGCAGATCACGAATCTGGCCTCAAATTTTGGAAATTCAAATTAGAGCCTCTAAGATCACCTGACAAAAATTTGGAAAAAAATGGAATTTTGTTGAAAATTAGTATACATGGGATTTCGAGGACGCTGATTACGAATCCGGCATCAAATTTTAAAAATTAAAATAAGAGCCTCTAAGATCCGCTGACAAAAATTTGAAAAGATACTGGATTTTGATGAAAATTATTATATGTGGGTTTTTGGGGTCACTGATTACGAATCCAGCCTCTGAGATCACCTAACAAAAATTTTAAAAGACGCTGTATTTTGATGAAATTTGGTATGCATGGTGTTTCGAGGTCGCTTATTACGAAACAGGCATCAAATTTTAAAAATTAAAATAAGAGTCTCCAAGATCACCTGACAAAATTTTGCAAAGATATTGGATTATTAATAAAAATTAGTATCTATGGGTTTTTGAGGTCGCTGATTACGAATCCGGCCTCAGATTTTAAAAATTCGAATTTCGCCTCAAAGATTGCCTACCGAAAATTTGAAAAGATAATGGATTTTAATAAAAATCGGTATCCATGGATTTTTTTTGAGGTCACTGATTACGAATCCGGCCTCAGATTTTAAAAATTCGTATTGTCATATGGTGTTCAGAAGCTGATTCGCATGATCTACATAATAATAAGATGAATCCGTACATTTTTCTAGTCCACCTTTCTTGCTCTCGGAAACAATGATATGACAATTTAGAGGTAGATTTAGTATGACGGATCGAAAGGTGGGGTCGAGGACAACATTTTCATAGAAAAAAAATTTTAAAAAATCTGAGTTGTGGTAGGTGTATGGAGAATTTGAAAAAATTTTTAACCAATGTTCCCGTATTATCTCCTTCAAAAATGTACAAAGGGTTGATTCTTCTGAATGTTGTTCGAGCATATCGTTAGAGGAGCTTAAGCGCTCTCATAATTGATGTTGATTGTTTACCGATGTCCGGGTGGGACCCCCTTTTAAAAACGTACGGAGGGTTGATTTTTTGAAAATATGTTCGAAATGATAATTGAAATTAAAAATTTCAATTTCGGGTTTTTGAGGTCACTGATCACGAATCCGGCCTCAGATTTTGAAAATTAAGATTAGAGCCTCTAAGATCACCTGACGACAGTTTGGAAGAAAATTGAATTTTGTCGAAAATTGGTATACATGGGTTTTCGAGAACGCTGATTACAAATCCGGCCTCAGATTTTGATAATTCGAATTAGATCAAGCCTCTAAGATCGCCTAACAAAAATTTGGGAAAAAATTGAATTTTGTTGAAAATTGGTATACATGGGTTTTTGAAGTCGCTGATCACGAATCCGGCCTCAAATTCTGAAAATACAAATTAGAGCCTCTAAGATCACTTGATAAAAATTTAGAATAATAATTGAATGTCGTCAAAAAGTGGTATACATGGGTTTTTGAGGTCGCTGATTACGAATCCGGCCTCGGATTTGAAAAATTCTAGTTAGAGCCTCAAAGATTAGCGACCGAAACATTGAAAAGATACTGTATTTTTATGAAAATTAGCAATGATCTCTCGCTCGCTGTCGCTCGCCCGAGTCTTTCGAGTGGATTTTAATTGAAAAATGTACAAAATATTCTATAATCTTCAATATTCTACTCAGTTTTAATAAGTTATACTTTTAATTTATTAAAAATAGATATCAATCGACAAGTTTTCTATGACGTATATTACGCGCCCACGTCTATTTTTTTGGATTTTCCACCTCAGATTATGAAAGCGCTCATTTTCCTCTATAAATCTGCGAAATCAAATTTTGAATAGATAACTCATTTATACTATTTTTCCAACGTTTTCAACGTTTCTCAACGTTTGTCTGGAACCAAACGTCAAATAATTATTTTTACAGTCAATACGCCCCCACAATATCAATTTTTCCAACACATAGCCAGCTCAAATTATAGCTCTTGACCTCCTCTTTCGCCCCATAATACCGAAGAGTCTTCAAATCATCATGTTCCAAGTTGTTTATTACTTCAAAATCTTTCGTATGACGAAAATTCGACAATGCATAATGTTCTATGATCTAGATTACGCTCGCGCGTCTATTTTTCCGGACTTTTCACCTCAGACTATGAAAGCGCTCATTTTACTCTATAAATCTGCAATATCAAATTCTGAATAGATAACCCATTTATACTATTTTCCCAACGTTTTCAACGTTTCTCAACGTTTGTCTGGAACCAAACGTCAAATAATTATTTTTGGTCAATACGCCCCCACAATATCAAGTCTTCCGACACATAGCCAAATCAAATTGTAGCTCTTGACCTTCTCTTTCGACCTATCATACCGAGTATTCTTCAAATCATCAAGTTCCAAGTTGTATATTACTTCAAAATCTTTCGTATGACGAAAATTCGACAATGCATAATTTTCTATGATCTAGATTACGCTCGCACGTCTATTTTTCCGGACTTTTCACCTCAGACTATGAAAGCGCTCATTTTACTCTATAAATCTGCAATATCAAATTCTGAATAGATAACCCATTTATACTATTTTTCCAACGTTTTCAACGTTTCTCAACGTTTCTCAACGTTTGTCTGGAACCAAACGTCAAATAATTATTTTTACAGTCAATACGCCCCCACAATATCAATTTTTCCAACACATAGCCAGCTCAAATTATAGCTCTTGACCTCCTCTTTCGCCCCATAATACCGAAGAGTCTCTAAATCATCATGTTCCAAGTTGTTTATTACATCGAAATCTTTCGTATGACGAAAATTCGGCTACACATGATTTTCCACAACTTAGATCACGCTCACGCGTCTATTTTTTGAAACTTTTGACCTCAGATTATAAAAATGCTCGGCCTCCTCTATCGATCTGCCAGACCCGATTTCAAAATACTCTAACAAAACATTGTTTCCAAGAGAAAAATATGGGAATTATAAATTGTGTACGGATTAATTTTAATATAATGTAAATATTCAAGCCCATTAGATATTCTTTCGATCAAACATACCCTAAATGGCACCAGATCATAATCTCACGTATTTATCTGAAAGCATGAAAATCGCAAAGTAAACTACCAATTTTCAATTACATACTTCATGCCCACGTATCAATATTTTTGATTTTTTCACGATGAATAATTGAAGCGCTAAATGAGCTCTATCGATACCTCCAATCAGAATGTTCATCACGACGCTGTTTCATACATTTTTCCAACGGTCGATGCGGCACAAATTGATAAAAGTCCGTTTTTTCCATATTTCACGCCCACGCATCATTTTTTCCAAAATTTCCACCATAGAATAGGAAAGATTTTCGATTGATCTATAAATCAGTGAAACTCAAATTTGCACCATACAACTATTTCACAGTTTTTTCCAATGGTTTATTGGATACCAAAAAAACGCAACTTGAATTTTACCATTTTTGACATCCACGCATCGTTTTTTTTGTAAATTTCAATGCGGAACATGATACCGCAGGCAATTTTCCTTTGATCCGTTTTATTTGTTTCTATGGTAGTCTACTCCTTCATTGAAAAATCTTTCCATGAAATTTCCGGGAGGATTAACTTTACAGTATAGTATAGAAGTGTAGATTAGTATCCATGGGTTTTTGAGGTTGCTGATTACGAATCCGGCCTCAGATATGAAGATTCCAAATTAGAGCCTCTAAGATTAGCGAACGAATATTTGGAAAGTTAAGTGATTATAATAAAAATTAGTTTCTATGGGTTTTTGACGTCGCTGATTACGAATCCGGCCTTCGATTTTGAAAATTCAAATTAAAGCCTCTAAAATTGACGACCGAAAATTTGAAAAAATACTGGATTTTGATGAAATTGGTATCCATGGGTTCTTTTGGGCGTTGATTACACCTCGAGCTTTAGATGGAAATAAGCCTAAACCTTCAACATCATCGATGGTAACAAAGAAGCATCCATTTAGATGGTTTACTGAATAAAGAGGCATTTCTTCTACTCTGGTGTCAGCAAAAGTCGGTTGATTCCATTCAAAATAAACTCATGTTGGAAATGTAATAAGCATCGATCAGAATATGCAAGAATGTTTGTGGCATGTATAATCTTCAATACTTGTACCAGAGGTTATGCTGTTACGCAAATAGAGTTTCACGGTATTTCACTCTAAACACTGTTTATCAATTTTCTAGTTCTCATTTGTTCCGTTCTTTCAGGAAGTTTCTTAAGGAAGGTTCTTAAGGAACTTGTAGAAAAAATCTACATTATATTAAAATTAATCCGTACACAAATTATGATTCCCATATTTTGCTCTCGGAAACAATGTTTTGTTAGAGTATTTTGGAATCGGGTCTGGCAGATCGATAGAGGAGCCCGAGCATTTTCATAATCTAAGGTGAAAAGTACGAAACAATAGACGCGTGGACGTGATCTATTATGTGGAAAATCATGTGTAGCCGAATTTTCATCATACGAAAGATTTTGAAGTAATAAACAACTTGGAAAATGATGATTTGAAGAAAATTCGGTATAATGGGTTCGGAAGAGGAGGTCAAGAACTACAATTTGAACTGTCTATGTGTTCGAAAAATTGATACTGTGGGGGCGTAATGGCATAAAATAATATAATTGGGTTATCTATTCAAAATCTGATCTTGCAGATTTATAGAGTAAAATGAGCACTTTCATAATCTGAGGCGCAAATCCGGAAAAATAGACGTGGGGGCGTAATATACGTCTTAGAAAACTTGACGCGTTGCCGAAAACCATTTTTTCCAATTTTCTATCTGATAAACAACTCAGAAAATGACGATTTGAAGAACATGTGGTGTGATGGATCGAAAGAGAAGATCGAGGGCTATAATTTATATGCATCATGATGTCGATTTATATCTATTTACAATAATTTGAAAGTATAACTTCTCAAAACTGAATTGAATATTGAAGATAATAGAATGTTTTGTAGATTTTTTGATTAAAATCCACTCGAAAGACTCGAGTGAGCGACAGCGAGCGAGAGATCATTGCTCGTATATGGATAAAATTATAATTGGGAATATACACACAAATGCATGTATTAACTCTAAACGAGCGAAAACTAAAAGAATGTAATCACACTTGAAACAGTTTTTTCTATAAAGTCAAATATGAGATGGTTTTTTATTTGGGTAACCTTCTAAAAGGATGTTTCCTTGTTACGGTCGACGATGTTGGAGATTTAGGCTTATTTCAATCTGAAGCTTTATGTGTAATCGGCGACCTAAAAAACCCATGTTTACCAAGTTCCATTAGATTCCATTATCTTTCCAAATTTTCGGTCGGCAATCTTGCAGGTTCAATCTAATTCGAAGTTTAAAAATCTGAGGCCTGATTCATAATCAGCGATCATAGAAACCCATGTATACCAAGTTTTATTCAAATCCAGTATCTTTTCAAATTTTCGCTCACCAATCTTAGAGACTATGATTCTAATATTCTAAATCTGAGGCCGGATTCGTAATCAGTGACCTCAAAAACCCATGTATACCAACAACAAAATTCAATTTTTTTCCAAATTTTTATCAGGTGATCTTAGAGGCTCTAATCTTAATTTTCAAAATCTGAGGCTGGATTCGTATTCAGCGACCTGAAAAACCCATATATACCAATTTTCGACAAAATTCAATTTTTTTCCAAATTTTTGTCAGGTGATCTTAGAGGCTTGATGTAATTCGAATTTTCAAAATCCGAGGCCGGATTTTTTTCCAAATTTTTATCAGGTGATCTGAGAGGCTCTAATTTGAATTTTCAGAATTTCAGGCCGGATCCACTATGAGCGACGTCAAAAACATATGTATACCAATTTCTAAAAGAAACCATCGAGCAAAAGCCGTTTAACGTAAATAGTTAACTTGCCATATTACATTCTGATGACATGTAAATTACGTGAAAATCACCTAATCATTGAAAGAGACGCACTACGGCTATCACATAGCGTGCATAAGACTTCTCAAGAGATTCGTGAACTGAATTTTATGTGAAATTCAAAACTTGCTTGAGTTGGCCCCTTTTTACACGGACTGCGAGTTGGCCCCTTTTTGCACGGACGGCGAGTTGGCCCCTTTTTGCCCGGCCAGCGAGTTGGCCCCTTCTTCTTCGGGACGCTGAGTTGGCCTCTTTTTGCTCGGAGGCGACGATATGATATTTACAACTTTTTCGTATGATCTTTTCGTATGACGGGTTATAGTGTGTCCAGGCTCTCCGTATATTGAGCACAATTGTACCTATGCACTTATTCGTGGCATAACATGTAGAATATTTATAATAATTCAAACTTCAATAATAGTCAAGAAGCTTTCGGCCTTACAACAGCCTCCCAATGATTTTTTATCAAGTGTTAACTGACAAAAAACCATCGACTCTCCGAAAACACAATCCAAATGTTGATCTATTGCCAAGTTTTGAGATAATTCACAATTATTATACTTTGATCATCTGGCCAGTGACTATCAACCGAATCATTGGTCAAGCAACAGCGATTATTCAGAAGCTCCGAATTAAACTCTTATACTCCAGTAACTGAGATCCATTTGAGCAGTATTTTGCTGGTATCGCCCAAGCTTATTCATCAATTCCTTTTATGGGATGCGTCCTGCCGAGACGCAAGCGTCTTCTTCGGCCCATCTCGCGGTTCATCCGACGAGTGTTCATATGTTTCGATCTCACTCTTTTATCGGGTGGTCAGGCTATTAAAATCCTTTTGTTTCGGTTCCGAGACACGCTGTTGCTACTAATCCGATGATCTCGATCAACCGACGCTCACCGTGACTCTCGCTATTAGTAGCCCCCCCCCCCCCCCCGAATAATTATCATATCCGTAACATCAATAATTTCAAACGCGTACACCCATGTTATGCCATGAATAAGTATTCCATTCATAGATAATTATTTTTTAACGTCTACATATTTCAAACGACGAATAAATTCGGGCTTGGTGGACTATCCCAAAGTGATATTGCGAGAAAAAAATTTTACGCTCCCCGGGCTGAATTTAAATCAGGAGATCGCTGGTTCAAATGATTCCATTTTTCTTATCTCGCGCACACAATACACACACACACGCGCACACACACACACACACACACACACACACACACACACACACACACACACACACACACACACGCACACACTCGTACACATATCCTCCCACGCACACATCGCATGTATATGCTAATTACTTTGTGTGAATCAAATGGATATCTTTATGACGTTGCAGAATGAAGGTGGAAACGTGATGCAGGGGGAGGTGAATAATTGAGACTTATTTTCAGTGGTTTGGGCTGAAAATTTTTTTGAGGGTTCCTCAATACAATGTCCACAAACGTACGTATCGGTTTCACGATTGGACTTCTAGGAGCCGAGAAAGAAAATCCCAAGTACGTTCTAAAAAATTGAAAATTTTTTTTTCTAGGGTGGTCGATACGTCATTGAAACCGCCGTGAAAAAATGAATTAGAATATGAATTTACAGCCTCGTACGATTTTTTCCTAACCACGTTAAAATTTAGGTAGGCTACCCCCTTAATCAGACTGATCCAGAGGAGATCGGAGGATTCATACAGGACATTCATATTTTCAAATGCATTACATTGTATATGCATGTTTTTGGCATGATGATATATGCATTCAGGCGATGAACCAAAATACACAATCATACAACCCTGTCACCGAACTCATTCACTGCCTACATGAGGTTAGAATGAGTGGTTTAGTGTGTAGTGTAAAATCTGCGTTCTGTGCTACTTTCCACTTGGAGGTAAGCACACTGAACACAGATGTTTTCTGGAACACCGGTGACAACTAATGGTTAGGTGTCTTTTATGGAAAATAACGGTAATATTTTATGATCAATGTGGTTCAGTTTCGAATGGAATCCAACAAGTTATACATTTTAACACGATAAATTTATTAAAGTAAAATTATGCTTACTAGGAGACCACTTGGGATGTGGGTCACCAATCTTGACCAAAATTTTGTTGGTGCTTACTTGTGGCAAGAATGGAGTGTATCCAAAGTTTTAGGGTCCAACGCTCCCAAACTCCAAAGATATTAATTTATGTATTTTAGTTAGAGGCGCTGGTGGGACAATATTGTTATGGCCCAGCCTTTCCCCGCCCACTTTTTTTGAAATTTTAGAGTAATGAGAGACGCATCGCACATTGGCGATGCGCATTTTCCCACATGCTACCCGAGTTGCACCGAGAAGCGACTTTAGGATTAAGTATGTATGTGTGAGTATAAAAATGCGCTGAGTGTGACGCATCCATGCGACGGATGGCTAGTCGCACGTTGGGCACAGGAATCACGAGGACAGCTTGCATTTTGTGCAACTGCCCAACGTTGAATCGTATGGATGTCGGCTATAAGATATTCTTTTATCAGCTTGCGTGAAGCCACGAGCAGCCAGCGGGCGCTCGTGCGAGAATGTCATTTTGTAAGTGCGAGTTGCACACGGCAACTGCGCACCTCCGAATTAGTTAGAAACAGCCATAGGATATTTTCCTATCGGCCCATATAACGTTACCGAGCAGCCAGCGGGCGCTCGGGCGAATAAAATGAATGTATGTATGCGCGCTAGGATTAGGTTTAATTGCAGCTAAGCGAAAAGGCGCGCCGAGCCGTGTGAAGAAGCGAGCGCGCTCCTTAGAATAAGATAAGGGACGTCCGACGCAGCGAACGAGAGGAGCCGCGACACGCGCTCGCCTTCAGCTCGCGCCCGCGAATCGCGAATCCGCGGGACTCGTGCATACGTGACGTCACGGCAATTATAAAGAGAGGTGTCTCACGAGACAGAGTTGAGTTGATCCGCGATTATCACGGATGCCACACGGGTGGCCGGACACGGAGCACGCGAGCGGCGCAGCTCCCCCGCGGACGCGCAGTATATTACATCTTTTACCATCGAACAGAATCTTTTCACGATCCAACCACGCGGGATCGATTGTAATCCGTAGAGATTAGTTGATATAATAAAGAATTAGTGCTAGTGCACATGAAGTGGGTTTGATTAACAACACCATTCCCACTCCACACTCCATCCAGAGCCAACACGAGTATACGGCCCAGCGCGCCATGGACTACTCGGCTGCCACGCTGCCAAGCTCCAGACGAGGATAACCAGGCGCTGGACGGGTTAGGCAATTGTAAGTGACCAAGCGGTCTTCCTTAGCTATTGCTAGTGCGATACCCACGAAACAGATATCCCAATCATAATAGGGGTTTGTCGCCCAACCGCCCCTCTAAATAAAGGTCGGGCCATTACAATATATCATCGGAGACGTATTTCCCTCATTCCACTACACTTTCACTGTTCTCACTGAACACCCCATCACATTTTATCCTAAAAAACATATAGAAAGAGTAAATAACGTGTATACTCAACAAATCTTACTTCCATGTCTTACTCACATAGAGTAAAACATGAAATATATGAAAAAATCAACGATTATCGACTTCGAGTCACTTCCGCTATTCCCTCATATACTATACTCACATGCATGGTGATATCCTATGCAAACTTTCTGTATGTTTTCACCTCTTCCTTTCATTGAATCGTGCGGATTTTGATCTCGATTACTAACTTACAGCATCAGCTAGTGATCACCGTTTGAATATGGTTAAACATCTATTTTTCCCCTATTATATAATTGTGTTGTCGAATTATGCACTTTTGTCCATAACTTTCTTCAGTAAATGAATGGCACATTTGTCGTATTCTCATGGCGTTCTGTATTTATCATAAAACTCAAGAGCGCATTGTTGCTAAGAACTCATCTCCATTTCTGTATTGTTGATCGATTATTTATGTTCAATATGACTATCCTGGTTATCAGATTATTGTTCTGACCATGTTTGAACAGTGCACTCTCAAGCTTGCTGCTTTCGATTAATCATTACTATTTTCGTCTATCTCGGTGTAAATTTGTTAATAACGTCGAATGGACAATTTTACGCTTCCTTGTCCATTCAATTACTCAATCAATATTTAAACATCTCAGTCAATAGTTATTCATTTATATGATTACTGACTGAGGAAACCGTCTATGTCAAGAAATTCTACATTTTCTTCAATTGTCCTGTTGATAAACGAATGCTATCATCGTTACTTCTCTGAATTAATGCGAAACGCTTACATAGACCGTTTCCTAAAATGATTCTAAATACTAGGTTTTATACTTCATGGAAAAATCTATTCACTTGTTCATAGAAAGCTATGGACAATTATACGGAAGTATGTCAACTTCTTTTCTATATATGGGGCGTGTCACGTCAACTCTCCAGAGCCTGCGCGCGGACGCTAAAACCTCGCGTTTTCGACTCTCTTAGACTAATATCTAAATGATGTCGGATATGATATCAATGTAGTTTTTTGTCAGCTTTCCGATAGTGATTTCAGTTTTCCAAAAATTTCACGTTTTCCTAGAAAAAAAAACATTAAACATGCCACATCTCAAAACCCTGATTTTTTAGATATTTTCTAATAGTCTAGATCGGAAGCTGACCTCTTTTTACATTGATATAGCCTCTAAAAAAATAGGACTATTCCGTTATTCTCGAGAAATTGAGTAGTGAACATGAGAGGTTGCGCCACGCCACGCTGCTTCCACGAGCTCGGGCTCGAGTCTTCTGTACACGTGTAAGCCGAATTCAGACTACATTCGATATCCATACTTGTTCCCATATATTGAATGAAGTCTCACGTTCATTACTTGTTTGATTCGTGAGTATTTCATTTGACTTTCCTTGAGTAACGTCTTTGCTTTGTTATTCAAACTTTGAAATGTTGTGTTTTATCTGCGCATTTTTTTTATTTTTTTTCAACTTCGGAAAAATTGCATACTCCGGAGCTGACGAAATGCTCTTGACAATTAGCCTCTCATCGCAAGTTGGTATGAACGCATGGAACTGCAGAGTGCCTGGTATAGGAAAAGAATAATCAAATTTCACTTTCAATTCCAACTTCCCTTTCTCGTATTCTTTTGTGTACTGAAAAACCCTACAGTTTTCTTGCAATAATTTTTTGCCCATTCATATAAACCTTCAGCGGTTAAGATGTGTTTGTTCGCAGAGCGCTGTAGACTACTCGCTAATTTAGCACCTCGTTTCACATTAGCTCCAATTTCATCGCATGCCCCCTTTCCATGCGCTGTAGCACAGAAATGCCATTCCGCGGGAATGCCAAAATTTTTTTGATGATAAACAAGATTAGAAAAACTTTTCTGATTTTTGAAGTGCTGACCTGCTCCATCGGTACTATGATAAATTCTCTACGGTTTGAACTCTTTTTTCAGATATCTTACGATTATTTTTTGGTACACAAGGACTGCAACTGTATCGTGAGCTAAATTATTTGAGATAATGGCCATGCTCTTGTGCTGAAGTTCTTCATTTCTTCGAAAGTAAATAACGACTGTGAAAATCGTTGCTTGATTGTTATTTCAGAGGAATGATTGAGCTGATTTTTGCACAACAAACGCATAATTTTCAGGGAAATCAAAGCAAACTAAGAAATCGGCACTCACGTGTACAGAAGACTCGAGCCCGAGCGCTTTCAATCTAGACTATTAAAAAAGAATCTAAAAAATCAGGGTTTTGAGATATGGCATGTTTTACGTTTTTTTCTGGGAAACCGTGAAAATTTTGGAAAACTAAATTCACTATCGGAAAGATGACAAAAAACTACATTGATATCATATCTGACATTATTTAGATATTGGTCTAATAGAATCGAAAACAAGCGTCGAATACGCGAGGTTTTAGCGTCCACGCGCAGGCTCTGGAGAGTTGACGTGAAACGCCCCATATAAATATTGTCTGACTAACTAGGAGACCACTTGGGATGTGGGTCACCAATCTTGACCAAAATTTTTTTGGTGTTTACTTGTGGCAAGAATAGAGTGTATCCAAAGTTTTAGGGTCCAACGCTCCCAAACTTCAAAGATAGTAATTTATGTATTTTAGTTAAAAACGCTGGTCTCGCCCCAAATGACAATATGTCATCTGAGACGTATTCTCCTCACTGCACTACACTTTCATTGTTCTCACTGAACACTACATCACATTTTATCCTCAAAAACATATAAAAGGAGTAAATAACGTGTATACTCAACAAATCTGACTTCCATGTCTTACTCACATAAGTGAAACATGAAATATCAGAAAAAAATCAACGCTAATCGACTTTTCATGCTGTGCTTGGACACTGAAGCAATAACAACATGTATATAAGCACGAAGACCACAAATGTAGTATCATAAGATAACAATTCAGTGACAGACTTGATTTTTATTCATGGAAACTTCAATTCTGAACATGTGCCGACCAAAATCATACTATAACCCACACATATTGTTATTGCTTCAGTATCCAAGCACAGAGTGAAAAGTCGATTAGCGTTGAATTTTTCATATATTTCATGTTTTACTCTATGTGAGTAAGACATGGAAGTCAGATTTGTTGAGTATACACGTTATTTACTCTTTTTCTATGTTTTTGAGGATAAAATGTGATGTGGTATTCAATTTATAGCAGTGAAAGTGTAGTGCAGTGAGGGAAATACGTCTCAGATGGCCTATGGTCATTTGGGACGAGACCAGCGTTTTTAACTAAAATACATAAATTAATATCTTGGAAGTTTGGGAGCGTTGGACCCTAAAACTTTGGATACACTCTATTCTTGCCACAAGTAAACACCAAAAAAATTTTGGTCAAGATTGGTGACCCACATCCCAAGTGGTCTCCTTGTAAGTTTATCTACTTTTTTTACTGTATAGTACAAGGGCCTGACCATCGATCTATGTACCGTATTCCTGTGTATTCAACCATTCTGATTGAATCAATGACTTTACGCATGAGTATATTGTCACGTGGCGTGGTCCTTAATTAGCTGGGTCCAGATCTCGGCTACGGTATTGACCGTAGACGTTTTACTCGGTAAGGATCTGTTACGTGTCGAATCAGGTTATCAATAACTCAGTACTCAGGAATTGGATTAGATGTTTCTTTATTCCCTATTCACTTCACTGAGAGAGCTCGTGTAATTATTCCAAATACTAGTATACAATATGAGCGTCGGACTGTCTACCGTCTCCACGTTACCCGTGTGGTTACCGTGTCTCTCCCGCCCGACTGCCGTGTGACTGCCGACTGACTAACCGCCGACTGACCAACCGCCGACTGACCGCCGAGCGCCTTGAGGCGGTCGTATTTAATTCCTCGTGGGGGTGCCGTTGCAACCCCTTGGTGGCGCGCTCGGTGGGAGGCGGTCAGTCGCCTCCCGCCGTCTCAAGTTACGCTCCGTGCGTCACGATTTCAACATCGTCCTTCCAGAACGTTCCGATATTCGTGGCGTGGCCCCGCGCGATGCGATTCTAATAATCGCGGGGCTAGCCACGTGACAATATGATATTTACATTTTTTCAGTATGATCTTTCCGTATGACGGGTTATTGTTTGTCCAGGCGCTCCGTATATTGAACCCAATTTCACCTATGCGCTTATTCGTGGCATAACATGTAGAACATTCATAATAATTCAAACTTCAATAATAGTCAAGAAGCTTTACACATTTTTCACACTGGAGAAATTACTTGCAGAAGACAACATTAGAATAACTCCTAAATTGTTCTGTGACTATTTACAAGGTATCGAACGGGGGTTTTTACGTACACCTTGATGAGTAAAATATGAGTGGGGGAAAGGAGCCAAACTGACCCAAACATATTTCATCGATAGACTTACCAATCAGGATGGAGGATTTAGGTGTCAAACAATATTTTCCTTGATCTTTGCAATGTTCAGCATGACTTTCGTTCCAATGATTCTTTTCATTGACAGTCATGTAACAAAATTATCTGGGCTCCCGAAATTCAGAGGATGATCAAATTTTGAGTTCGTGTATAATTTCCACATTCATAAATATGATCATCTCAAGAAAATTGTGAGAGTTCTGGTGATGGATATTATCGAGTTTGCCCAAACAGAATCACAAACAAACTTTTGACTGTGTCCACTTTACATGGGATGTAACTTCAATGAACAATCGATAAAAGCCAATTTTCAGGCAGAAAAATTATTTTCCCTTGGAAGTCAAATAATTTATAGCAACTTTTACTGATACTCATTTTGAAGCGGTCGATTCATGGATTAGAATGAAATTTTTCCGATCCAAATTAAAAGTGTTGAACAAAATCTTTCCACGGATACATGTTATTATATGAAAATTAGATGAATCGTCCATGTTTGAAGGCCAATCTAGTGAGAAATGGATAGAGAAAATTACAAACTCTACTACATAATTCGCTTTTGCAACGTTTCGCCAAAGAGGCTTACTGGCCTTATCAACCGAATTTGAACTATTTTCCGTCCGATATTTCTAACGTGAGAGCAACGACTTTCCCTGCCATTGCCAAACTATTGCCTACAGATCTATAGCCAACTATTGCCTACAGAAAATCTTCCCAATTAGCTCCTTAGCAACCGTTGCTAACGGGAAGTAAATTCATGTAAGTTTCTTTTTCAGTATTTACAACGTGCTATAGAGAAAATTGGGAAAATTTGGTGTCTTTTGCCGTCGAAAATGATCAAAATAGATTTTGAATTAATCATTTCCAACCTCAGCCGTCGAAAATGATCAAAAGATGAATAGATCGAAAAGTTATGCAGGTCCAAATGTCAGGCATCGTGTAGAACCTAGAACCGCTTTGTTGCATTTGATCAAATAATAAGAGAGCCCGGGCAGACATCAGTATTCGCGACAAAGTTTGGTCAATTGAAAAAGAACGACATTTTACACATTCACAAAGATACGAATTGAACTGATTAAATAATTTTTTTGTAATCTTTGAAAAATAAATAATAGTATCTACGCTAGTGGAATGGTAAAAATACAGGTTTGGGATGCGTTTGTGGGTGATGTTGAAGCCTCTTCGAGAAAGCATACTGCTAAGGCACTTGGCAGCGGTTTTTAGAAGCTAATTCCATTACCAATCTCAATCAAATCCTATCATCCTAAATAGATATGTATGATAATGAATTATCGAATTATTTCAATTACTTCCCATCACTCTTAAGCCCATCCGTAATCAGTATTTAGAATGGGTTTTGATGGAATCCTATTGATTCCAATAGATATAAATGAGAATGAACTATCTTATTATTTCCATTATCTCATATCAGATTTGAACCCGTTCATAATCAAAATTTCTAATGGGTTCCGATCGAATCCTATTGCCCCCAATTGATAAACAGGTATGGGCGTTGATAGAAAATGATTGGTATCCATGAATCGGTTATCTTCGTTCGTATATCACAACAGATTTATGAGTGATTGAAATCTATTCATGACATTATTTTGAATGACTCTTGCATCTGAATTGATTCCGATTGTCTCTACGATGATTGGGGTTACATTGTCATGAATGGTTCTCAATTACGGTTAGACAACGAGGATTGATCATTTATCTGGATGGATTTTAATCAATCTCATGATGCTTTGGATTGTACTTTTGCCTATAGTTCTCAATCGCTCATAAATCTGTGGGACTTCAATTGACAAACAAGGTACACCGACCAGTGGGTTCCAATCATTTTGAATTGATTATCCATTACAATAAATTCTCATTATCCCTATGACGTTTGGGATTGTATTGTTCCGAATAATTTTGAATCTCTTTTTAACGCATTACCCCTGCTAAGACGGGAGAATTCTTCATAACGAGGTTTTGCTCAATCGTCACTGCAGTAGTAATCCTATTCTCCATGTGCTCTTCCGATCAATTCAAGATCGATAAGGAATTCATGGATAAGAAATATTTACCTGATATAGTCTTATTCAAGAACAGGCATGAAAGAGCAATGGGTAATATAAACGACGAACAAATTCGGGCTTGGTGGACTATCCCAAGGTGATATTGCGAGAAAAAAATTCCACGCTCCCCGGGCTGGATTTGAACCAGTGACCTCCTGATCTCCGGTCAGTTGCGATATCCACTACGCCACCGGGAAGACGGCAGCTCTCCACATCCCTGGAGCATGAATTCATTTGATCGTGTATATAGGTGATATTGCGAGAAAATGAATTCATGCTCCAGGGATGTGGAGAGCTGCCGTCTTCCCGGTGGCGTAGTGGATATCGCAACTGACCGGAGATCAGGAGGTCGCTAGTTCAAATCCAGCCCGGGGAGCGTAGAATTTTTTTCTCGCAATATCACCTTGGGATAGTCCACCAAACCCCGTGGACGTTAAAAAAATAATTATTTGTAATGGGTAATATATCTTCTAGAAGCATAATGTGGAAAAATTTCTTGTTTGGATGAGTAAATGAATAAACGAACGGATAGATAAATAAATAAATACTATGTTCATTCTTATAGATATCTACTGGAATCAATAGGACTCCATCAATATTCATCCCAAATTCCGATTCCGAGTAGGCTCAAGAGTGATAGGAATCTATTGAAATAATTCGATAATTCAGTCTCATACATATCTATTTGAGACGATAGGATTTGATCGAAATTGGTTATGGAATTAGTTTCTGAATATACTCAATGAAAAATTATTCATATCATCCAAATCGATTAGTATCTATTGGAATAATGCTTCCCAATGATCAATAAGCTAATTCAAATTAAAGAATCTGTCTTCCATTCAAATTTGTTGAATCGATTAAAAAAGAATGAAAGTTGAATTGGCCGTTTGATGATCATGAAATGTAGTTGAGAACAATAGAGTAATTTTTTATTGATTTCAATCGGCAAGTTCCAGCAAGGAAATGAAATTGAATGTATACTATGTAACGGCACCCGTTCGCACCAGGATACATGTTTCTCGCATGCGTTACTGGGATTGACTCTAATGACCAGGGTACTCCGTATTCTCATATGGACGCCAGAAGTGCCTTGGCTAGTTTCGGGGGCACGGGTTACCTCTTCTAAGGCGGAAACGCCGGGATTGGGACGGACACAATCGTGCGCGCTCGTTTGTTCATGAGGGGGGGGGGGCAGTTCACGCCAGGGCCGAAGCCCGTCGATTGCGGCGTTTGGAATGCGTTGACGTGCTCACCAAAGTACGTGATCACTGGGAGAGAACACCGGGGCCGCGACACGTACTGCACCACCAACCTTTACCACTGTCTTTCGGCACTCTCTACTCTTTCTCTCTCTTTTCCTGCTCTCCGCTGCGGCAGTGGTGGTGCTGCGTGTCTGGCTCCTCGGGTGCTCTGGTCTCGATCAATTTCTCGAACACTTATCGGGAACTTGTCGTGAGCACATTTCGGCTTCTCGGTTTTTAGTTGCTTTGTGGCTCGGCCGACCATTGCGCTCTTCGGCCTTGCGCCAGCGAGGTTCCTCCCTCGTAAGTTCGCGACTGACGACTCCAATGACAGAAGAGCTCACTCGACTCGTTACTTCTGTCGACGGGCCACGCCAACAGAAATTTCTTAGCCGTGCCATCCCTAACTTGCGCGCGCAACATTCAAAACGGCGCTTGCACACAGCTTTCGCGCTGGTGCGTCTGTGCACTTCTTACGCAATGGCCCCACCCCTTGCCATTTTCTTCCTTATCTTCTCTCTCGCGATCTCTCATTCTCTCTTTCTCTCTCTCTCTCTCTCTCTCTCTCTCTCTCTCTCTCTCTCTCTCTCTTTTCCCGCGGTCATCTCTCGTGCTTTACCACTCCACTCCACTCGTTCTTTTCGCATTCGCCCCGGTTCTCGTGCGCTATGGAACAAACAAGGGAGAGGCATCCAGTCGTAATTGCTCGACTCTTCCTTGATCTGTAGGGCAGACTCACCACCGCACAAAGACGGTTTCAACCGTCGCACATCATGTTCGAGATAGTCTCACAATGATGAATTGAAAAAGAAATATTCTCTGCATTTAATCTACAGATAAACACACTTCACGTGAGAAGCGTATACTCCGCCGGACAAATTAAGCTGTAATGTAGAGAAATTCAGATTCTAACGAGTAATCTTCGAGATTAATATCTAAATTCGAGTCTATCTGTCTCCTCACATGAGATTGAAAAATCTGTAACCTAATTATTTCCATTGAATATATTGTTATATACGATGATAGTCTCAATCTCGAAATGCTAGCTAGAGTAGCTGGCCAGTGAGCTGATATTTTATTAATATCGTAAGAAATGGAATTTGAACGTGGGTGTAGTGATGCAAATACCGTGCTGAATGCCGCTCGGGCTGCTCCAGAAGCTTTGTTCTGAAACTCATTGAAATCGGCTATTTTGTTCTGTTATATTCCAATTTATAGTTAATACTGCTGTTGGAGGTGATTATATCCATGATTTACAGCAGAGGAAGTGAGTTAGAATATCACATAAACCAGAAAGGTATCAAGAGCCCATGAAAATTTTGTCTCTAGTTATTTGTCGCTCATGCTAACCGAAACTGCCCGTAAAACCTCTTCGGAAGTCATGCTTCGATTGAATACTCAGTACTTATACTTGATGGTCTCAATCCAGATTCATTCATCTCTCCAAATTAACAATGAAGATAGTGAATTATTGAAACTTGATAGGTTAATTCCCTAACAGATTTCTTGGAATGGAGGACATCCTGATATAGATCAACAATATTTGACCATAAAGCCCTGTCGATGAATCCTTGGCGTTGAAAATAGAACTTCGCTCGAATAATGATAATAACTAGGTTATTATAATGATAATAACTAGGTTATTATCATTATTACAACAATTATTATATATACAATCATTATTACAACTTAATAACTAGGTTCAGTGTAGAATTGAATACCATATATTCAATACAAAGATTCTAGATCAAAATTTCAGTTGAATTCTGTACTCACCGTACAAATAAGATACCGTAATCATCATCGAAATAACTGAAACACCTACTAATTTATATTGATCCATCATTGACTATTCATATTCTGTTGGAAAGCTATACAGATTCAAGGGTCACTGAAAGTGAAATCACCTCTAACTTCTTTGGATGATGCTTTTAAGCCTGAAGAGAAACAGAAGAGAATGAAATGTCTCTTCACACGTGATGAACCCACTGCGTCATTCAATTCCAGAGATTTTTCAGCAAGCTCTTGCATAAATTCACGTTTGGCGAGAAAAATAGAGGCAACAAGGAATGCTTCATCACATTCTTCACTAAATGAACATTCTAAGAGCAGCAGAATAATCCCAGAAAATATTGACATTTGTAGCATTCGATGTGATTTCTCGAGCCCTTCTACATCTCCATCAATTACAGAGAATGCAAGTAGTGCTTCAAGCAATGTTCCGGTTCCAGAGAATTTGAGTATGCGAAAATCTCCGGAATCACAAACCATGTATGATGCCTCGGCTCACCATCAACCTCTGCATACAAACTTTATCAGAGAACCATGCTCTACAACGAAGTTGTTGGTATGTAAAAACTAGCATCCTTCATGTTTCCAGGGTATACGAGTCATATTTTCATGAAATTTTTGTATCACAATCTTGACTGGTAGCTCGTATAGTGATCATATAATAAGGGTCGTTCAATCGCATAATTATTTATTCTAAGAATTTATTTCTAATGATAAAGGATGGTTAACTTCAATACTCTTCAGAAATAGTCTGGATAACAGAAATAGGTCCCATTGTCTTCTACTCAAATCAGTAGCCAGTTCCTTTCTTTCTCTCTCTTAACCTTCAGCGACTTATTAACACTTGGATAAGATACGTGTATGTTGTGAGAAGGAGTGAGCATATCTCGCCTTACAGGGGGGAGCTGAGCAGGCTCAGAACATCTACTCGGAGTAGCCACTTCATGGTCTGTGTGATATTTGAATTACTCAAATATAGCTTCCCAACGTATCTTGCTAAGTATTTTCTTATGAACAAATGCACTCGCCCCTGTAGGGAGGGTTATCGCCCGCAGCTGATTGTCTCCAGTTTTCCGCAGCAACAATTACTAGAGACGAAAATAATGGTTGCTGAGAAGTAACGGAGTTTCCGTGTCGTTTACCATTAATAAATAGAATTGAAACTCATTTTCCTCTCTCACAGCATCAGTCAATGGGGATATCAACAACTGCAACGGCAAATATCTCATTAATGCCCGTCGTTACTCCTGTATGTTTGAACCCTAACATGCATTTGAAAAAGAGTTATAAGGAACTCCCCAGAAAAACCTCAGCAACAACAGATGTTGCTGAACAAGGAACTTGTTCAAGATCTCTCCATGACGGTGTGCGAATTTGAAGACGACCGGACGATTTCTCTGAAAGTTATCGTACGCCAAAAAAAGTGTTCGAGTCTAATTCGAAAGTTTTATTTTTGCCCCGTCACAAGTCTTTTCCTTTGAGGAAGCAAAATGAGGACGAGGTTCGAACTTATATTGATGCAGTGGATCCCGCAACTTTTTTGTATCAATTTAAATTGTGAGTTTTGGAAGTACCAATATCTATGACAGTGCTTCTCTGAGGCAAGACCATGGTTCGTACAGCAACTCTCGGATATTGTTCTTGAGGTTTGCTTGACCTCTGCCGATAGTTGAAGAATAATACCGAAGCTTCATAAGTGTTGCAGAAAATAGTTGACGAACTCATGAAAGTCCTTTTCCCAGCCATTCCTAATTCGTATGTCCCGAAAAAGAGAACCAAACGCTCACACATACTGGTCACTCTGGTGGTAGTGGCGTGGGCGCTCGTCCGACTCTGGGAATGGATTCTGGTCACTCGTGCTACTTTCAGGGCTTGGTGACTCGGCGAGGGTATATATCCCCTGATCGGACTGCTGGTAAGCCTTGTGGCTCCGACATTCATGGCGCTCCCGGCCTAGCGCCGGTGGGACTCCTACCTTCCTGTGTCTTGGTCAACGGATCCAGTGACAAGGGCACGTGCTCGGTCCGTTGCCTGTGCTGACAAGCCGCGCGAGCGCCGTAGCCTTCATTTTTGGCACTGTAAAGAGTGCTGTACTCCGTCTTAGTGACAATTCTCACTAGTCACAACATCAATGAAATGGAATACTTGTGTCATATATAGTCGTGTACACTGAAATAACATAAGTAACTGGAGCGATATTAAAAGTCAATTCGACGTTTGACAACTCTTTTGAACGCTCAAATCATTATCAAATTCAACAGTTGGCGATTAATCAAGTTTGAAAATAGCATGCATATCAAAACTCCAGTGACCCGCTAGTGCCACCACCTGGCGAGTCAAAAATCTGGTGGCAGCGTGACACTATAATACACATCAAGATTGCGTCACAGACTTTTCGATCCCACGACATAATCCAGGATCATTCCATGTGATGTAATAATCTTGACAATTGCTCAAAGTAGATGAATTCTCTTCACGTTATAGCTTGGTTCGTCAACCGAGAAATACATTTTCCATCTGAAGAGTCTTGATTTTTATGTTAATTTCAGAAAATGTTTAGAGTACTAAAGTGACTATCATAATGGTCATGTGACCACTTATGATCTTGGATAAATTTTCCTTGGAAACTTCAAGTCATTACCAGAAAAAATTGTTATCATGACTTTTTTGCCTAGAGGTTATTTAATGGGTGTAGATAGTGATTGGGGATAGCTATAATATAACAAATATTGAGAAGATAGCAACTTTGGGTCCCTGGCAGCCATGGGTCATAGCGCACGAGAAAATTTGAGAAAATTCTGGTGACATCATCGGACTCCAAGAAGTCTCCAAAAAAATTTCCAGAGATTCGGATTGTTTTCTCTCACTCACTCGACAGAGAATCACCCATATGTACTTTTTTCTTTGATGTGGCATTTCTAGAATTCCATGAATCAATCAAGGTATGAGGGTGACCCTAGTTGACCGTCGGTTTACCGTTTTGGCTCCTAGCTGTATCTAGGTTAGGGTGGGCTCTCCCAGGAGCAACTCCCTAGGTAGAGTCTCGCGAATTAGTCAGAGCTCTCAGCGGGCACTTCCGATCCGCCTTGTGAACGGGAAACTCGTCACTATAGACGGAGAGACTGCTCGCCGCCCCGGCCGGTACGGCGCCGCAGTAGGCAGCCACCGGCTCGGGAGGGCAGCACTCTCTAGCGTGCACGCAAGCCACAGCGCACCGCGAGTTCCGCTAGCGCGAGGCCGGGAGCGAGTGAGTGCGCGCCGGCCATTATCGTCCGGTGCCCGCAGTTATCAACACGCGACCGCAAACCGAGTCCCGAGTGAGTGATAGCGCGAGAGAGACACGTGTACGTACATGAGCGAGACCACCAGGACGCCGCGGCCGACGACCGCACAGCAGCCAGCAGCCAGCAGCAACAGAGCAAGAGCCGTGAAAGAAAGAGACAGCAAGAGCATCGTGGAGGTTTGGCAGTGTGCAAGTCGTGGTCCCGGTGATCCCCCCCGTGAACGCGTGTGTTGGCGAGCGTGCCAACACACTCCTAGAAACGACGGGCTTCGGCCCTGGCCCGGGCCTTTACCCTCGTCCCTTTCCACGCGGCACGAACGAACGCGTGAGGAGGCGACTCCGTTCGAGTCCCCGCGCGCCGACCGTTCTACCCCACACGAGGAGCCCGTGCTCCCGTGAGCTAGCCGAAGCATTCCTGGTGCCCCATATAAATACGGAGTGCCCCGGTTCGAGCAAATACTTGCGCGTGTCTCTCAATGCGACCTGGTGCAAACGGGCACCAGGTTACAGATTGGCAACCCTAACGTGAGTGTTCGTGAATCGTGGGGAATACTGAGTTGGAGAGTGCGTGGGCAAAGTTAGTGTTTATCTGGCGAGGGACGGGATTTCGGTTTCGGGCTTAGATAAGTTACAGTGAGATAGGAGATCGAGTGACCTTTTACAGTGTTAGGCAGAGGTGTTAGGCAGTGTTATTTTTTGGAACAACGTTGTTGTTTCTTAATAACAAGGAACGAGTACTGAATAAAAAATTGATTATGATTGTTTATTTATCAAATTGATCGGGTAATTATTCGAGTTGGCCGAGTTTTGTCTTATGTTTGAAAATTATGTTGGACAACAAGGGAGCACTTTCGCTTTGAAAAATCGTTGTTTGACAGCGTGTACGAGTTGTTGTTCTTGAATAATTAATTTATTTGTTAGAAAATAATTTCGAGTTTTGGTCGTTTTCATATGAGGTCCCGCCGATTTTATTTAATTGTGCACAGTGGAACGAGCTCGTTGTTGCTAACGTGTATACTTTATATTTCTAATTGTTTATAATTTTTTTGTTATTATTTATTTATCAAATTTGATTGTTTCCTTTTCTCTTTCTCTGTTCAAGCGTGAGTGGTAAATTTCTTTTGGTTTTTTTTTGCTTTCGGTTATTTCAATTTTCAATATATTGAAGATCCTCAAAGAAACCTTGTTGGAAAAGAATAAAAATGTTGCGTCAAGCATGTGACAAAATTAGTTTATCACTCATATTGCTTGAAAGAAAATGAAATCCATAATAGACACATGAGACAATTTATTATTCAATCAGTATTCATTCTGATTAATTCTCATATTATTGGAGTACCACGTATTCTTATTACAGTTTACATACTATAAGAGACATTGTCAACTCTAACTAACCAATTACGGAAAAACTCACCGAAATGCTTGTTACGTACCTCATCGATTATTCGAAGAACTAATGACGAACCAAATTGACGCCACTTGGTATTTTCAACGTCTTAAGAATCACAATATTCCAATTCCGAAATTAACTTCACAATTTCATTGATCTTACTGATTTGAGAACGTGAAATTTGTCAATTTGACAATATATACACATGAATTATCTTTTTAATGAAACCTTAGTTTTGCATCCCACTGAATGTGAAAATAATTATAGAAATATCATAGAAACATTCATAATTCACTGAAACATATGATGAATAGTTCGAATTATAGATATTTTTCTCTTTGGAAGACAATGGAAGTATTAATAATAGAAGAATGTATAAAGATTATCTTAATTAGAGGATTAACTGAACCTGCAATCCCAATACAAAAATATATTTGGAATAAATCAAACGATCGAGGAGAGGTTGTAAAACCGTGTAAATTAGAAATAATTAGGTGATGAAGAATATAATATCTCAGTTAAAAACGTATTCGAAGATATTCGATCGTACCAAGTGGCATCTATTTGGTTCGTCAATAGTTCTTCAAATAATTGACGAGGTACCTAACAAGCATTTTAGTAATTGTTTTTTCATAATTGGTGAGTTAGAGTTGACAATGTCTCCTATAGCATGTAAATTAAAATAAGGATACGTAATACGCCAACTATATGAGAGTTAATCAGAATGAATTGTAACGATCAGAATACATAATCGGATTTGGATGAGTGAGTTTACAATTAGTGGTATGGGATGTGAAAGCTGCGTTGGTCTCGAGGCAGAGTGTGGACATTGTAACAACGCGGACCGGGTTCGATTCCCACGTCGGGAAATTATTTTTTTTCATGTATAACTACCGTTCTACATTATCGGTGCACGGAAATCAATTGTTTGACAAGGAATGATATAAAATTCGAAATAGAGGGCAGTAAAAGCGCGGATAAGGGATTTCAATTTAAATTTACCGCGTAAACGGATTCGGAATTGGAAAGGGAAAATAGAAGAACCATGGAAGGGATGATGCGCAGATCGAATCCTGCGCAACGGAGGTGGGGAGAGCCTGGTTACGGATCCCTACCACTTCCAGCGGGGTATAAAGAGGGCCTGCGGAGAGGAGCTCGGCCACTTGTCCAGCTCCAGCCGAAGAAGAAGGATCTCCTAGCCATGAAGACACCACAGGAGCCACAACCAGCGGATCACACAAGGACTGAGTAATCCGCAACTGAGGAAGCGGATTTAGGTATAATGGTTTCCCTTTCCTAAATATCCTAAGTCCCAGGCAGATCCAACGCTAGAGTAGGTGATGGTCGGGGAGCCCGCCATCACTGAT
Organism: Aphelinus certus; assembly: GCA_020882725.1. Lineage (NCBI taxonomy): Eukaryota > Metazoa > Arthropoda > Insecta > Hymenoptera > Aphelinidae > Aphelinus > Aphelinus certus. Next base: position 178,617 of record JAJGXB010000029.1, read on the forward strand.
AAAAGTGTCTGTCTAGTAGAGAACGGGAGTATAAGTCATAGTTAGACTTATTTCGAAATCGTTCTCTACTGCTCATTCTCATAGAACGCGATTGTGTAAAGTGGATACGATCACACTGGAGTAGGCATTGGTCGGGGGGCCCGTCAATGCTGACAAAGTGCGTAATCCAGATGTATTGAACCGGAGTAGGTAGATTCTATCTATCGTTTGAAAGGGTTCATTCATCACACTATAGAGATGAGCAACTAACATTAGTAGAAACTTAGTAGACTACGGGTAGATATTGTGTATGATTGATGGAATTCGGAAAGTAAAATCTATTATACGAGATTGAGTGTGGTCGCGAAGTCATTGATATGGTTTGAATATTTAAATTCATTGTAGTTAATC
>JAJGXB010000029.1:184414-200054 GCA_020882725.1 Aphelinus certus
TTGCCTTTTCTGCCCGAAACGAGAGAAAAATGGAAACCGATTCCATTTAAAACTTGTAAAAGAATGAAGAAGTTCACTGAGTTGAAAGAAGAACCGTGGATTAGAAAGAAAACAAGACCATGTAGGGTAGTCACACCCCGATCTACTCCACCATTTTAACATTAATTTAAAAATTATTAGTCTAAAAGTAAAGGATGCAATAATTACTAGTTATTGCAATAATTACCATAAAAGCGAGCAACTATATAAGTAGCATATAATACTCGCCCCTGTTCAGAACAGGTGGTGCGCCCCCCTCGTAGTGGGATATGATACCCTCCCCTCCCCTCCCCTCCCTCCCCCCTTCAAAAGCTAGGCCGGTTCTGGACCAGTCCCCCTCTCTCTCAAAAGCTAGGCCGGTTCTGGACCAGTCCCCTCCCCTCAAAAGCTAGACCGGTTCTGGCTCATGAGCCAGAACCGATCTAGCTAACCTACTCTGATGACTCGGGTGATCCGGCCAAGATCACTATCAACAGAGTTGTGGGCGACGATCGGAATTACTTGGGCATCGTGATCAGGGGGAAACTGTTGAAAGCATTAAGTACGACACCGGAGCAACACAAGGTCAGGTTGATACCGACAACCACAGCGATGTACAATACGAACAAAGAGAGAATGAACGTCGCGGGCAAACTAAAGTTGAAGTTCGATGTGGATGAAACCGTCCGAATAATAGAAGTAGTAGCCGCACATAATCTGGAATACGATGTGTTTATCGGGAAGGATTTTGTAAAGTTGTTCGAATATAAGAAAGACGATGAAATCAAGTCGTGGAGAGTTGGTGAAGGAAAATGGAGGAGATTTTTGAACGCCTCAACTGGAGTGCACTCTGACGATTATGTATACGCAGAGTGCGCCGGAATTTCAGCGGTGAACGGCGATGATCGAAAAAAGATTGAACGACTAATCGAGGAATCTCTGCCAGAATAAGTAGACAGATAAGGGGTAATCACGATGACGGAACATCATATCGATGTAGAAGGGTCCCTGCCGATTAGACAGAAATTGCGAAGGATGACAGGAGTGGTGTAAGGGATTGCGAAAGCCGGAGTTCAGAAAATGTTTGAGCAAGGAGTTATCGAACGATCGGGCAGGGATTGGTGCAGCATGCCAGTCATTGTCAAGAAAGGGGATAGGTCGTCACGATTTTGCATAAATTATCGAGATGTAAACAAAGTAACCAAACGAGACGCGTATCCTATCCCTAGTATCGAGCTTTTTTTAGATAAAAAAACTGAGAGCGCGATGTATCACGGAAATAGATCTGAAATCAGCGTACTACCGGATGATGTTGGAGAAAAATTGTCGCAAGTACACGGCATTTGCAGTACACGGATTGGGTGTTTGGCGATTCAAGTGAATGCCTTCTGGGCTCACGAACAAATACTTGAAATTTTTGCTCGACGCGGATGACCTGCGACTGGACCTGGTGAAAGTCGCACCGGTTCTCCAGTACCCGGCGCCAAAGAACGTGGAACAGCTGAAAAGATTTCTAGGCATGATTAGATGGTACGCGCGATTTATTATGAACGACGGGGAGTTAAAAGTCGTCGCTCAAATTATTTAGAACAGAGGTGAGTTTTGAATGGGGAGGAAAAAAGAACGCGTCGTTTGCGAGCTCGTGAAAGGCTCTCACAGAAGCACCAGTGTTAGCCAGACCGGATTTTTCAAAGCCTTTCACGATCCAGTGCAATGCAGTAATTACGCGTTGGGCGCAGTGTTGTCTCAAGAGCACGAGGTTAGCAATCGCCCGATCGTGTTCATCAGCCACGCGTTCACGCCCTCAGAACGAAACTGTATGACCACGGAGAAAGAATGTCTGATAATCATACATCGAAGGAAAGGAATTTCACGTCATAACTCATCACTCCGCGTTTCAGTGGCGGAGAAACTTGAAAAATCTGACGAATCGGTTGACCAGATGGGTTATTGAACTACAAAAGTGGGATTTCTCGATAACCTACAGAAAGGGCGAACTTGATCAAGTGCCTGATGCCCTATCGCGTGTATTTTGTGACGAGACGGGAGTGGCTTCGTTGAATGTAATAAACGAGCATAGTGATTGGAAGCATTGCGTGACTATGTAATTAAGCACGTATTCAAAGTCTAGGGGAAGCAATATAACAGAAGGAGGAAGCACGCGGAGTTTATTGTAGAAGATATGGTAGCGCGGTTAGAACACATACTCTCCAGCACAGACAAGGGGAACTGTAAGTTAGCTCCCAAACGAACGGTACCATATCGGATCGCGGAAAAATTATCGCCACTCACGTATATCCTGGATATGGGCCGGAGCGAACGGAACGCGAAGGCGCCTGTCAGCGAGCTAACGCGATGGATAACCCCCCGAATGTCAAAGACCGTTCAAATGTATTGCTAATTGTTTTTTTTTGTTTCCTTTGAACGCGTTCTTTTTGGGGGGGCTTTTTCAGAGATTCAGTATGAGCTACGATGGAGAATTGAACGACGGGGCGCATAGCCCCATGCAAGTGGACGAGGAGGTTCCTTCCCAGAGTCCGGCCTTATTGGTGCGAAACTGGGCGGTCGAGGTGGACCGGGAGCGGTCGGCAGCGTGCCGCGAGTTCATGATGGGCTGGTCAGCCAAGAAGGCCGAAGAGGTGGAGCGCCTCGTGCGCGCCGAGATGGCCGATCTTGGTCTCTCGGCGATGGAGATCGACAAGATCTTCTAGCACCCGCGGTTCGATCGGGTGCTGGAAGAAAAGGTCAGGCTGGCTTTCTAGGAGAACGTCGTCGAAGAGATCGACGCTCTTCACGAAATTTCTTACGATTTATTGCGACGCCAGTAGTTATGCTATAGGAGTTGTTATAACATAGGAAGCCGAGAATGGCAAACATCCTATATGCTAAGTCACGAGTTGGATTCATCGGAGAGGAGCTATACAATAACAGAGCGGGAGTGTCTGGCTCTCTTGATGGCTATGAGGGAGCTCCGCCCGTACATACAGGGATATAGGTTCACCACGATTCCCGACCACAGCGCATTACTCTGGTCAAAGAACCTGAGAGATCCGACGAACCGCCTTGGGCGGTGGGCTTTGGAAATGCAGACGTGTTATTCCTATGTAATACACCGAAGGGGCACGCTCCACTCCACGCCGGATGCACTCGCACATTTGTATGAGAATGGACCGGCCGAGGGAACCACGTCCGAAGCACTTAGTGATCCCTATTATTCGGAGCGAATCCATCAAGTGCAGGAAGACCTAAAAAAGTATTGCATTTGGAGGGTGGAAAACGGTATGCTATACCAGTATTTTCAGAACTGATTGCTTAACCCCATTGCCTTCCCTAAAGGAGTTTAAGGTTCGTAGTTCCTCTCAAAAAAGGAGCCAAGTCCTGGCAGATGCTCATCGAGAGTATTCCTCTGGGCATCTCAGTATCGAGAAAATATACGATCGAATAGCGAAGAAATACTATTTGCCGGGGATGTATACGGAGTCTGGGCGTATGTCCGGTGATGCACGAAGTGCCAGAAGTACAAAACTTCCCAGATAGCACAGCAAGGCTTGATGGGAACCAGGAACATTGAGAGTCCATGGGCAGTAGTAGCTGCGGACTTGATGGGGTTTCCCATTCAGCTCATGGTAGAACAAAGACCTGCTGATGTTGCAGGACCTGTTCACGCATTAGATTGAGCTGAAACCAATGAGGAAGAAAGAAGGCAAAGCGATTGCTACAGATACAGAGGAATAAATCTTTATCGATAAGAAGCTCCACGGTACCTCCTGACGGATAACGGCGGGGAGTTTGTGAACAGAGACTTAAACCCTGTTGAAAAAAATCTGAGGGTTATACCAGTTGGTTTTCCGGCTGATAAAACCAGACTGGTTACCAGGCGTTTGAATGAAAAACCGGCTTGATTTACCAGAAGAATGACTAGTTTTACCAGGCACCTCGGCTCATATTACCAGGCACCCTGACGGGTATTACCGGGCAATCCAGCAGCATTTACCACGCGTTCCTGTTGGTTTTAACTGTCGATCTAGCTGGTTTTACCAGTTGTCCCGGCTGGTTTTACCAGATGCTCCGGCGGGTTTTACCAGTCTCGCCGGCTGGTTTTACCAGTCTCGCCGGCTGGTAAAATCAGTTGATCTGACCCTGCTCGTCCAGTACCACGTACCAGTCTTCTCTCGAGCCGTCTCGAGGCGGAGATCTGCCGCGTATAACACTTCAGTAGATAAGCTATGGAGCTCCTGGCACACTGTGTGAATTTTTTCGTTAGTGTCCGAGTAGGTCTAACAATATATTCCGTTAGTTTTCCTGAGAGTTTACAGCGTATTGGGGTGGTAGCACGCACCGCTGGGAAACCAATGAGTTGAAGACAAGACGCCCTTCAAATCAGTCTGCTCCTGACCTCCAGAGATGGACCATCTCAACCAGTAGTCAGCATCGTCGACTCAGATATTGAGTGACGAAGAGTTGCTAGCCCTTCTGTCTCCAATTGAACCCGAGGTGAAGTATTATCCGCTGAACGACGTTCCATGTTCAGTGTATAGTCCAGTGAGATTGAGAAGCAACACGCCGGATACTTGGTCAACTTGCGAATCATCACCTAATATTCGTTTCCGAAGTGGTTCGCAATCAAGATCTTTGCAGCGTATATCCGCCAGCAGAAGTAGCTCCAGGTCGACCAGAACTAACAAGGGGACACCACAGTCTCCGGGTCCTGTATTTTTACCAAACCTGTTTAAATGTACTCTATACCACATACGTATAGACCCATTTCAGGGATTTTGACTAATGGGGCCTCCTGTTGGAGTTATGGATACATCAAGTTTCAGAATATACTGATATCTCTAGGTTTTTTCACATTTATGACATTGCTCGCTGACTCATCGAGTGAACTTACCTAGGCTTCTATACGCATTGTTCACACTAGAATCATGAATTTTACACGCGCCCCTACTATCGATAGTATTTTCACTCCTTATCAACATCTAATTTGTCACTAGTTCACATGTTATCTGAAATTCAGTAGTATACGATAAATAGATTATTCAGCTACCTTAGCTGTCTGAAACTGATCATCAACATGTCTCACTAATGGTACAGTACTCTCAATTCATATGTTTCATCAGGGCACACTCCTCAACATTACAAATAGTGGTGTTTGATCACACGCATTACTGAATGAACTTCCAAGCCCTTAAATCAGTTGATGAACAATCATTCATTACTGTTTTCAGAAAATTCAACATTAAAATTAATCTATTTCCTTATATTACTTAGGACATAACAAATTGTGTATACAAAGTAGAGAAATATATTTTAGTTCTAGAAATTTATATGAATTTCAGATTAGAATCAATACATATTTATCCATTATGTATACACAATTTGTTTTATCCAAAGTAATATAAGAAAATAAATGATTGTTCGTCAACTGATTTAAGGGCTCCTTCAAAATGAGCCAAGTCTCATTCGATTTGAACAGTTTCACGCTAATATACAGCGTTTTGAAAAAAAAGTTTTGAGTGTACCCAATATGGCGCCACCTTAAACATACTTATCTTCATCCAGTTTGTCGCATGTAGCATATCTGAAATAAATAAAATACAAATGAGAGAGTATATTTCTGATATTATTTTATTGGAAAATACATTTTGTCTTTGATTAAACCATATTACATAGACTATATGAACTTTTAACAATCTAAATCGAATCAAGTTTTCAGTTAAAATTCATGAAAAAACGTTGTTTTTGAATCAACAAAATTAACTTATGTAACATTTGATTCCAATATTAACCTCTCAAATTGATGAACATTATTTTTAGTGGAATTTCAAATATAATTTGAAATGTTCTCACTGAAATAGAAGAGTTGAATTTTAAAAATGTCCCAGGCCGTTTGGGACTAGCTATTGTCTTGAAGGTAAAAAAATTTTGTCTTATGTTTTTTCCTAGACAGTACTTGTAAACGCATAACGTCGAATTTTCTCGTTATAGGATAGCCAATATCTGCTAAGCTTTCAATTCGACTACACAATTCTTCGTTCTGTACTGTCGTTAACGCATATGGTCGACTCATTTTCCTTTTTCAGATATGCTTTGTTTGACATATAGTTGAAATATTCGACGAGGTATCTTATATATAGTCGAAGCCATCCTTTGCGATATCTCACCTTTCTTGACCTGCTCCAGAACTTGAAATGAATTTTCTTTCGACCATATTTGGCGGATATTTACCATCAATGGGTTGATTGTAGGAGTTAGAACAAGAAAATAGGGGTGGCGCATATTGGGTACATTTGATTAAAATAACGAAGAGCTATTGATATGTCGTTCGATTTTTTTGGCCCAGTTTAAGGGTATTGAAAAAATTCGCACTTACCTGAGCGAAATTAGATCGAGAATCAAAATTGATGAAAAAATGGAGAGAACGAGCTCTAACAAGTTGGTGTGAAGGTTCCCGATCGAGGAAAATGTTTTCTTTCTTCATTATTTAGTATTGCCGACAAGTTCCTGTGCCGCGGCGATGCTCTAGACGCGCGTATATATGAAATACAAAAGATGGTGCATATTGGGTACACCTACCTTATATATATATGGGACGTTCCACGTCAAGTGAGCAGGTGAAAATTTTGTTCGCTATTCTGCATTGACAAATTGATTGGTATCCATCACCAGAATACTCAGAAATTTTTTCAGATTCTTAGATGCATGTATGTCGAAGTTGTACATGATCTTAAAATCTGGATTTTCAAAAATTTGACTTTTTTCCCAATTTTTAGAGCCCAAAGAATCATGTATATTTTGTGAAAATGAAAAAAAAAATGGGAACAAGAGTTATGCTGAATACTGCAAAGATTATTAAAAAAAATTGTATGACACCAGAATGGTCCATCCGGATAGTCCACCTTTCAAGCTATACGTACACTCAACGGTAATATATTCTGAACCCCCCGTTGAAATTTCCCCTAGGCTCAAATGTTGTGTGGAGTACCCTAAGCCAGCGCTCTTGATATGCACGTTGCAACGAGGTATACCCCTCTACTCAACCTGCAAGAGCGCTGGCTTAGGGTACTCCACACAACGTTTGAGCCTAGGGGAAATTTCAACGGGGGTTCAGAATATATTACCGTTGAGTGTACATACCTCTGTTCGATATTGTCGAAAAATCCAGCTGGATTCGTTCATAATCCAGCTGGATTCGCCGCCGTAGCCCGCTGTTCTAGAACCGAAAAAATCCAGCTGGATTGTCGAAAAGTCCAGCTGGATTCTTTCATAATCCAGCTGTATTCGACACCGTAGCTCGGTTCTCTCAAACCGAAAAAATCCAGCAGGATTCGTTCATAATCCAGCTGGATTCGACGCCGTAGTCCGCTGCTCTCAAACCGAAAAAATCCAGCTGGAGTATGGAAAAATCCAGCAGGATTCTTTCATAATCCAGCTGGATTCGCCGCCGTAGCCCGCTGTTCTAAAACCGAAAAATCCAGCCGGATTCGTTCATAATCCAGCTGAATTCGCCGCCGTAGCCCGCTGTTCTAGAACCGAAAAAATCCAGCTGGATTCTTTCATAATCTAGCTGGATTCGACGCCGTAGCTCGGTGCTCTCAAACCGAAAAAATCCAGCTGGATTATCCGGAAAATCTGCTGGATCTATAATAACGATATAACCCTAATTATAATTTCTAGTAAAATCCAGCTCGATCCAGCTGGATTATTCGGGGAACTCACTGGATTTTCCCTGCATCACTTCACCTGGATTTTTCGTTTCCAGCTCGAATCCAGCCCAAATCCAGCTGGAATCCAGCTGGAATCCAGTCAAAATCCAGCTAGAATCCAGCTTAAATCCAGCTGGAATCCAGTGCAAATCCAGCTGAAAATCCAGTCGATTTTCTTCAACAGGGACAAGTAATGCATTCTGATATTGCAGATTTGAGAAATTAACTGCAGGAGATATTGGAATTTCTCCAAAAAATGTATGTAACCATTTTCAAGCTATCGAACAGAGGTATGTACGTATAGCTTGAAAGGTCAAAAATAAGTGGGCGAACATAGCCAAACTGGTTCAAACATGTTTAATTGATAGAGTAGCCTATCCGGATGGACCATTCTGGTGTCATACAATTTTTTTAATCTTTGCAGTATTCAGCATAACTTTTGTTCCCATTTTTTTTTCATTTTCACATAATATACATGATTATTTGGGCTCTAAAAATTGGGAAAAGAGTCAAATTTTTGAAAATTCAGATTTTAAGATCATGTACAACTTCGACATACATGCATCTAAGAATCTGAAAAAATTTCTGAGTATTCTGGTGATGGATACCAATTAATTTGTCAATGCAGAATGGCGAACAAAATTTTCACCTGCTCACTTGACGTGGAACGTCCCATATATTTGTCTCTCTGGAAGACAATGAAAGTATTAATAATAGAAGAATATATGAAGTCTATATGGATCAAAGGGTTAGCTGAACTTGCAATTACAATAAAAAATTATATTCGAGATAAATTCAACGATCAAGGAGAGGTTGTGCAACTATATGAACTAAAAATAATCAGGTGATGAAGAGTATCATATAATAGTATCTTATGCAACTAGTGCGTTAAATGCGATTTTACGCACAAGTGTGACAAGCTGGCACGAGTCGTCGGCGAAGCCGGCGAACGAGGGCTAGATGGTCACACGAGTGCGTGGAATCGTATTTCACGAGTTGCATACTATATTTTATGGCATAGTGATCAAACGCGAATTTTACGCATCGATTAGAGTGCGTAAAATCCGATTTTACGCACTAGTGCTATAATAATTGAGCAAAAGCATGGTGCGTAAAATAGCATTCAAGGCACGAAAATCGATGCGTAAAATGAGCGTTTATGATCACGTATACCATAAAGTTTAAGAAAGTATTTGAAGATATACGATCCTGACAAGTGGCGTCCATTTGGTTAGTCATTAGTTTTTCAAATAATTGATGAGGTACCCAAAAAGCATTCCGGTAAGTTTTTTCGTAATTGGTTACTCAAACTTCACAACGTCTCCTATAGTAAGTAAACTGTGATAAGAATACATAATACTCCAATAATTTGAGAACTAATCAGAATGAATACTGATGAAATAATAACTCAACTCATATGTCTATTATATATTTCAATTTTTTTAAGATGTTTTGTACTGCAGTTGTTTGCTGGTACTGTCACTCGCAAACTTAATTTCGAGTAACTATTGGATGATATTATTAAATTTCAATACAAATATTTGGATATATAAACTTTAATACTATTAAAAATTCTGGATAATACACAAGTTAAGTTACAATATTGATAAAAGATATATGGACGCAAAGATACACAATCAAACAAGTATTGCTCTTTTTCGCAAGGATACGTGCGCTCTGTTCAGAGGACGACGCTGATCTGCTTTTTCTCGAGAGTGCGAGAGGACCCGGAGATGCGCTGAGTTTCAAGTCCAGCCCCATTTTCGGAGTTGGACTTTTCCGATTGGTGAAATCGGTCGCGGGGGCGTTTACCTAAGTAACGAATCGGATTTAGCGTCGATCGGATTTTATAACCCGGAACATCTGGATGCCGAATGCGCGGCGACGGTTTGGTATGTCGCGAGAGCCTCTTTTTGTGGACCCAGAACGTACACGAAACAATGCACAAGATAATCCGGCGCGCGGGTGTCTTAAGCCGAGTTAATTGCCGCCCGGCTGCTGACCCGTTGTAATTTTGGGGCTTACCTGATCGCGGCTCGTCTCAATCGTTTTATGATCGGGCGTGGGATGTTTTCCGACCGATCGCGACCCGCCTCGGTACTTTTATGGTCGGGTGTGCCGAGCAGATGTTGGGACTCCGCTTCATTCGCACTCTCGTTGCTAACATGTATATATAAGTAATAGATGTGAAAAATATGATTCGATAAGAATAATTATGAAACTAAACATAAGGAATATAAGGAATAAACTAATTCTGCTATATGCTTGACGAAACATTTTTCCTTCTTTTCGAAAAAGTTTTTTTTGAGGATTTTAATTCTTTTTGCGGAGTATTATGTATTATAGGAGTCTTGATCGAACCTTCGACAAGGTAAGACGTGTTTCCAAACACGAGTGTGCTCGCCTATGTTTGTGCTCGGAGTCTAGTCCAAAGGAAACAGCATAGCTAACGAGTGTCATAAACTGTGAAATAATTGTAGAGGATACAGTTAACTGTATCCCCATTGGAAAAAAAAGTGAAAAACATGAATGCTTTTGGCAACAAAAACATTCATACTCAACGTAACGAAAACATGAAAAGCCCCAACAACAGTCAAGCGGTATCGTACGCCCAAGCTGCTCAATATGAAAAACCACCTACTCGAGAACAAGCCATCGTAATTGATTCAGTGGACGGTCTCACCATAAGAGACTATGCACTCGCTGTAGGAGGAATTATCGGCCCCAGCAATATGGCATACATTTCGAGAATATTACAGGGAAGAAGATGTATATACCTAAACTCACCCGAGACAGCCGATCAATTAATCAAGACACACAGCCGTATCAAGGTAAACAACGTTTCACTAGTTATCAGACCGCTAGTCTCTAAAACAAAGCGGATAATAATATCAAATGCTCAGCCAATCATTCCCGATAGCTTAATTGAAGCCGCACTATCTGAATGCAATATTAATCTGAAAGGCCCTATAGTGAAGATAAAAAGCGGTCTACACGACGACGGATATACACACCTTCTAAGTTTTAGAAGGCAAACTTACATTGATCAAGACGATATTGAAAAACTGCCTCCGTCAATAAAGATTGAACATGAGAATGTGGAATATTATATCTATGTTTCTGCTGAGAAGCTCACATGCTTTATATGTAAAGAAGAAGGGCATCTAGCGAAAAACTGTAAAAATTCAGCTACACAAATGGCGCATACAGAAGAAGATATACAAAAGGATAGAGTTATCGAACTGACAGATCGACAAATCGAAAAATCACAACACAATACACCAATGGAACTCATTAACAACGATTCTAAGAAAATTACATCAAACTTGGATAGCAGAGATACGCAAAACCAGAACGAAAATGAACCTACTACCGGACTCATGCCACCTCCTAAACGGCTCCGATCAACTACAAGCACAACTTCCAGCCTAGACAGCAAAGTAGAGGGAACTCCAAAAATTTCCAATCGTAAAAAGAAAGCCAAAATAACACATCCTTCGATTGAAAAAATTTCGATGCAACTAGCTCCAGCGATAAAACTTTTTGAGAAAAACCCCACTGCCGTTACAATTGACTTTTCGAAGTTAATCCAATTTCTTCATGAATCGTATAATCAAAACTGCATAGAAATAGCACTGAAACATAAATACGATCTTTACAATCTAGGTGTTATCCTTAAAGAAGTGGACAAATCTATTGAAGATAAAAACCTCAAACATCGAATCCGGAGAATAATAAATCGCATCGAATCACCGGCCAGTGAAGAAAATTCCAGTGACGACTCCAGTGTGGCTAGTTTACAAGACGAGAACAACATCACATCTATATAATGGGTGATAAACATATTTTTCAAAACAATAATAATGTAGCGCATGGTTTAAGAATACTGTATTGGAACGCTCACAGCTATAGACAGAGAGCTGCTGAAATTCAAACTCTGTTGAAAGATATTGATGTTTTTGTGTGTGTAGAATCGTGGCTCAAGCCCAGTGATGATGTACAAATTCCAGGATATATATCATACAGAAACGATAGACTTCACTCGAGAGGAGGAGGAATATTGATTCTAGTACGAAATAATTTAGCTTTCTATGAAAATGTTAATATCAGATCCCCGGATGAATCTGTCGAAATTTCAGGCATATGTATAAATAATATTCATCCTCCTCTCGATATCTATGCATGTTACAGAACGCCTGGTGTAACCCTCACTCAGTCGGACTGGGATACAATTATACAAAATACAACGACCGGATCAAACAACTTTGTATTACTAGGCGACTTTAATGCTCACAGCTTATTTTGGAACTGTCGCGAAAATGATAAAAATGGCGAGTACTTCGAGAACAGTATTGAAACATACAATCTAATACTTCACAACACAGATACAGTAACTTACGTAGACGTACACAAAGACATAAAATCCAACTTAGATTTAACCCTCAGGGTACGGACTATAAAAAAGTTACGTTCAGTACGGACATGGGTTAGCCTAACCCGGCGACTTTGATTGGGTGTATATCGAGCTGCACTTTGTCAATTTGAATAAATTTTTTTTCATTTTGTGTGAAATTGTCTCAAGAATATGATAGAATTGTCAGATTAATCATTTAACTGATTAAAAAAAAATTATAATGAAAAATGTGAACGAGTCTTGAAATTTTTTTGTAAAAAAACTTTTTGAAAAAAAAAAAGATATTAACATTGTATAGTCCGCGTTTGGAAGGTAAGAAGTAGTTCTTTTAAATGTCCAGAAAGGTTTCTTGATTTATTCCAAAAACTATATTTTTTTTGAAAAATGAAAATACGCGTTTCTTTGAGTTAGCGAAAAAACGTTGTTTCGTTGATTTATGATGATAAAAGTTAAAAATAATTACTTTGAGCGTGAAAAAATTGTTTCTCAGATATTGTTGAGTAGTATTATATAAATAATTACCAAAAATAATTGTTAAAGACGAATATTTATTATCAAAAGGTTACAAAAGTCATATTACATAGTATTGCCGCACTCGCAGCACAGTTTCACTACGTGCTCTTTACACATCGCCTATTCTGCCTCTTCTTCGGCATCCTCTTCGTCGGCGTCTGCTTCAGAATCGTGGGAACTTTCCTCTTCCGCATCTACGGCGTCGTCGGTGTCACTGTCGTTCTCTGTAACGCTGTCCTCGTCGTTTTCATTGTACAACTCCTCCAAAGCAGCAACGCTTCGAGTGATTCGACGCGTTGCCATGTTTTTAATGCATGTTCTGTAATAAAAAATTACAAGGAACAAAATTTAATGAGTTATAATTCACTACGAGCGGCAAAGATTTCGATATAAGACGTACGTTCAAGTGATTGAGATCTACTACAATACTTCGCTTACACCATGTATAACCAGTACAACGCGTTATTTTGAGGTTAGAATCTACAAAATTAAGCAAAGAGTACGTATTCTTACTTACCTTTTTATTCCTCAGCGGCAAACAGAAAAAAATTAAAACTTAATATTTTTGAAAATTTTGGATTTTGTAACGTTCGATACGGACTGGGTGTACCACACCCGAGCACAATGTTCATATGTGTCTAGCTCGGACACAAAGCGGAGACTGACTCTGCCGCTTGGGCCTCTAATAGTGTGTACCTATAAGTTTTTTCCCCCCCTGGTCCGGATCCCCATCACCGACTTCTCTTCGTATGGCGCTTCTTTCAAATTTCGCTCGGGTTACGGTAACCCAGTCCGTACCCTGAGGGTTAATATTTACCCCACCAAATACAGCAGGGAAAGTGGAATTTCACGTTCTGGACGAAACCTTCGGATCCGACCATTTCCCAATCTATATTAAAATAAATGCGGAGAAAAATTTCTACGAAAAGAAAACTTTCAAGCTTAAATTATTGAAAACAGATTGGGAAAAAGTTCACACACAATTAAACGATGCGTATTACAATTTCTTATCGGAAGATTATGATAGAAAAAGACCGAGCTCGAAATATAATACTTTCACAGAAATAATTACTAAAGCCATCACCTCTTGCACCCCTAGGAAAAAACACAAGCGAAAGCAAGTGAAAAATCCGGCCCCATGGTGGGACGCCGAATGTCTCAAAATGAAAAGGCTTAGGAGAGCATCCTACTCAAAATGGGAACACACCAAAGAACTTGCTGATCGTATAATTTACAATAAAAACTGCGCGCTCGCAAGAAAACTTTTCAAAGCTAAAAAAGAGACTAATTCAAAAGATTTGCCGAAAGTTTGAACTTTCAATCCGATCCAACGCATGTATGGAACAAATGCAAAGTACTTAAGAATCGATGGTGTAAAATCAAACCACAAAACTGTAATAGCAACTTTCAAACTCAACACAAGATCGAAACTGCCCTAAATAAAATTAGCCCCGCGTGGGCTCAAACGGATCCTACCTGGCTTCCGCCATCTACTGAAAACAAGTTCTTCGATCATCAATTCGGGATCGCGGAACTGAATTTGGCCATCGATTCTAAAAACAGTAAATCAGCTCCAGGTCAGGATGGAATTGACTATGAAATTATACAGAAACTTCCGGTTAAATACAAGCTGATTTTCCTCGACATACTCAGCGAAATGTACAGTAAAAGCGACTTCCCTCAGGACTGGAAATGTTCATATGTACATTTCATTGACAAGCCTGACGGAATCGGCGTTCGTCCCATATCCCTTTCATCGTGCCTGTGCAAAATTTTTGAAACACTTGTTAAAAATCGCCTTCAGTGGTGGGTCGAGCATAATGAACTCATCCCAAACAGTCAACAAGGATTTAGAAAGGGAAGATCTTGCGCAGATAACTTATCTAATTTAACCCTATCAATTGATGAAGCTTTCATGGAGAAAATGGACACGCTAGCAGTGTTTCTAGATGTAGAGGCAGCGTTTGACAACGTTAACATAGATATCTTACTAAATATTTTAGCAGACATTGGATGTTCGACTAAATTTTTATCTTTCATTAAGTTCATCTCTCATGAAAGATTTATCACAACTGATATTAACAGAGACGTTCCCAGATTAATCCACAAGGGAATGACACAGGGAGGTGTACTGAGTCCATTATTGTACTTATTATACGGAATGAATATAACAAAAAATATAGCTAAAACAGTAAAGATCTATGAATTTGCTGACGACATAGTAATGAGTAAAAAATTCAAATCCGAAAAAAGAGCAAAGTCTATTATGACGAAAGCGATCGCCACACTGAGTAAAAATATGTTTGAACTAGGATTGGAACTGAAGCCGAGCAAAACATCTCTCATTCATTTTAACAATAGAAGAATTAAACCGGGATCTATTCAAATCAAGGTAGCAGATTGTATTATAAAATCAACGAAATCATCGAATCCGTTCTATTTTTAGGATTAACATTCGATTATAAACTGACCTTTAAGTCACATATTGAACAAGTTCACAAAAAATGTATGAGATCGATGAATATAATGAGGTTTCTTTGTGGAACATGGTGGGGAGCCGACCCAGCGACTCTTTTAATTATCTACAAAAGTTTTGTAAGATCAATCATAGAATACTCCTGTTTTGTGTACTGGCCTACACAAGGAAACCTCACTGAAAAAATCGAAAAATTACAATATAAAGCTATAAGATGCGCTTTAGGATATCGAAACAGCACTCCTACGAAAATTTTATTAGCAGAAGCAAAACTTATGTATTTGGAAGATCGCACTGAACTATTATGTAACAGGTATATTGTAAGAGTATTATCGAACACTAATACTTCCTCGTATCAGATTTTCAAAAAATATGTTAATGTAAGCGAAAAATTTCCTAACAGAACAAAGAGAAGAATTTGCAAATGTTTATTGAAGAACTTTCAAATCTCCAATCGAATTATAGCGCACAGTAATTACAATATGTATTGTTTCGACTATGAAACCAATATCA
>JAJGXB010000029.1:216471-267328 GCA_020882725.1 Aphelinus certus
TGGCGGCTCGCGCTGTTCCGCTGCTGCTTAGGCTGCAGAGCTGTGTGCTGGCTGCAGAAGTCGGCGAGGTTGGCTGTAGTAGGCCTCTCCGTCGGGGTCACCAATATGGGAACTGCAGTGGGTGGTTTCCACAAACCACTTGACTGGGGAAAATGAACTGTCTCTGTAACTCAGTGGAAAGAGGGTTTATTAATATACAGAGTTTAACAGCTCTCGCCTGTTGTACAGGCTGACCGCTCGCTCGGTGAGCTCGAGCGTAACTGCCGCTGCCTCGGAAGCCTCGACCGCTTGTCACGCATGCGCCGCGAGGGGTAACCAGGAGTGTACCCCTACAGTTATGTTTCCCTTGCGCACTTTTGTAAACACAACATAGCACGTAGTTTCTGAAAAATCCCTAGCGTACTCTAACCAAACTCGCATGATCGTCATCGACTGAACTGAAATTGCCTCGGTCAAGCGAAATGTCCGAACGACTTTGCGGCTTAATCCACAACCGCAGGGTTAATTATGATAATTTGTATTAATTATTGCATTTAAAATAAATACCCAATCACCGTTGGACTTGGTCAAATCTCACTTATTTTTCTTCGGCTACAAGAATATCAGCAGTGCAACTTCCTCCCATCATTTCATGAAAAAATAATTTTCTTATTTTATTAACTGTCCGTCTTTTCGCAAAATAGACTTTAATATCCGATAGACGAGGTTTAATTACATAAGAATCACCTTCTCTGGTCGATTTATATGTATACAGTACATTGTAATATAATCAAATGTCTGTTTCATTTTATAATTGTCAAGGTGTATCTATGGTGTAAAGAGGCGCGAGCACATCACTCCCTACAAGCGTCAGCTTGGCTGGCTCAGTAGCTCTGGTCGTAGGGAGTACTTCTCGGCTTGTACTCTCTACAAAATCCTGGCTAGTGGTAGGCCATCCTACCTTGCGAATCGCTATCAGCTAAACACTAGCCAAAGTCCTGTAAGGGGTGAGTGTCAAAGGCCCCTTGTCGTTCCCCCGTTCAGACTGGAGTCGACCAGGTCTCATTCTAAAATAGCTCGACCTACATTTGGAACAATCTCCCCACTCATATTCGCACCATCAACTCATTCGCTAAGTTCAAGCTCCGTATTTTCAAATTTATTTTTGACCGTGAAGGTATCACTCTTAGTACTTAAGTCATTCCATCTGCCTCATTTATATACTGTTCATCACGCATCGTCACTGCACCCGTTCATACTAACACACTTACCTTTACCATTTCACCTACTTTTAGTCAAATTCTGTATCTTGTATATGTTTTTTTCACCCTTCGTATACTATATTCCACTGTATAATTCATCGTACAACATAATGTACATTAATAAACTTATCTAATCTAAATCTAATCTCTCTCTCTCTCTCTCTCTCTCTCTCTCTCTCTCTCTCTCTCTCTCTCTTTCTCTGAACCGTGAAGGTATCACCCTTAGTACTTAAGACATCCCATTTACTTCATTTATATATTGTTCTTCACTCATCCTCACCACGCCCGTTTACACTAATATTTACTTACTCTTTCCACTTCGCCTACTTTTAGTATATTTGGTTTTTTTTTTCTTTTTTACCTTATGTATGCTTCAATCCACCGTTTAATTATTGTACAACAAAATGTACACAAATAAACGTTATCTAATCTTATCTAATCTGATCTCTCTCCCTCTCTCTTTCTCTTTCTCTCTCGGCGTTTTGTGACTTCCCATCCGGTTCGCGTCCCACCTCTGCAAACTCTGGGTATACAGACTCATACCTTTTGACCTCATCGTCAATGGGGGATGCTGTCTCCATGCTCTGCAACAAAATGGATGGCATCAGCTCTGGTTTCAACGCCAGGTTTGATGTTCTTATCATTAAGCTGACAGTACTGGATGACATTCCCTCATTGGTCGGGAGGGTTGAGCGGCTCGAGTCTGGTGTAGCGTCGCTTGCTAAGCAGCATGACGCACTGGCGAGCAAATTGGATGCCCACATTCAGACTTATTCTTCGCAGACCGACCCTGCGATGGAGCTCACTTCCAACAGCTCCATTCTATGAATGCTGCACTTGCTGCGAGGGTCCAGTCGATCTCAGTGGCGGCCAAGTCTGTATCCGCTGATATTATACTATCTGGACTCTCTCCAGACTCCGCCACTGACTTGCGCATACTGTCTTTCGCTGCACTGCGCACTATATATGATGAGCTCCAGCAGCATGACATCGTATCCGCGCGGTTGCTCAGGCCGCGAGGCTCAGCAAATCGCCCTGACCCATCATCAACGATGCCCCTCTCTACTGTCCACGTCACTGCTGAAGCTTCAGCTGGAGCTACCACTCTAACACCCCCACCCCTAGCCACACATCAATTATAGTGACCTTGATTTCTCCTGCCTTTGTCGGTGTAATTATCAAGCACAAAAGTAACTTGCGCAAGGTCCACACTACAACAATGGATCCTGCATTACTCCGGGATGCTAGTGCAAAATCGCCTCGTCCCCCGGACAACATCAACGTCATCGAATTTCTGCCATCACATGTGTCGAAGCTCCAACAAATTACGCGCCTCAAAACGCGTGATCTCGTATCTAGACCATCTGTATCACACACGGATGGCAAAAGTCTCTTACATACACTTGAATAGACTAAGATCAAACAGACATTCTTAAATTTCTTTTTTTATAGAAAAATTTAGTCGCATACGAATTTATTTAACAACGAACTATGGGATACGGAACATACTTGTCGTTAACGTATACCTTTTTCAAAGGTAAATATTTTTCTATTGGAAATGAAAATACAAATGGTGTATTTTATTTTATTTCTACCATTTATATAATTTTTGAGCTTAACTTCTTCAAATTATATAAGTACTTGACATAAATTTGTGATTCGATTTATTTTCCACTTTAACATCAGCAACTACAAGAATTAAGTGTAATTTGAAGAATATTCATTATATTGTTGGCTAACCATACTAGTTGGATGATGCTTGATATTACTATACTTGATATTACTTTATATTGTATGAATCAGTTTGAAATCCGCAGAAAAGAAATATGACGCAGAAAGAAGGATTCATATTCTGTAATTATTATCTCAAATGTATTAAAATAGAAGAAGAACTGGAAGACATCTTGCAATTTTTACCAACTCGAAAAATTTAGTTAGCTAAAAATTTAGCTCAAGCATTTATTCAACAACAAAACATAAAATACGGAACATATTTGTCGTCAACGTGGATCTTTTTCAAAGGTTAATTTTCAATCATGGAAAAGAAATCTGCTTATGGTGTATTTTATCTTATTTGAACCATTTATATAATTTTTATACTATACCTCTGAAATAATATATAGTTTATTACTTGACGTGAATTTATGATTTGAGTACTTTCTCATCTTAAGGAAGTCGATAAAAAATTTATCCAACAATGAACCACAAGATGAAGAATATACTTGTCGTTAAGTATATATCTTTTTCAAAAGTAAATTTCTTCTATGAAAAACAAAATCTTTTGTGCTATCTGATGTACTGGCATAATTTTCTGACCATATTAGGCTCATTGGCAGGTTGATCCTGACGTAGGACTTGGGTCTGTCTGATGGTTTCAATTGTTCACCGGCTGATTGGCCAATTATTAGGATGTATCGAAAAATTGGCCGGTAGGCGTCGTCACCTCCTGCAAATGAGCTGAACCATAACGGACCATAACTATATATTCTTACACACACTCACGCACGTATGCGTGTATCCAAAGCAAACCCACGCACCCGTGCGTGTGACCAATATATGTAGGTATGATCCCCGCACGTATACTTCATTCATAGGAGGACCCACATCTTAATATTTGTGGGTCACGGTATATATTCAAAAAAAGTACGCTCCACTATGGATTAACCAAAGAGGAGACTTGGGTTGACCGTAAATCAAACGATTTCATCCTGAATGAAGTGAGCGCTTGCTAATTATCAAGCTCCCTTCTATATAGACGGTAGAGCGCTGATTCTCTTGTGAGAGAGCGCCGCGCTATACCTTATACACGTGCGACTCAACGCCTCGCCATCGTCAGGCGCGCCATGGTACTTGGTCGGTTACTCGAAAATGAGCTCATACTCGTCAATTGTATAAAGCTTATTGAAAATCAAATCAAGTCTCACTGTAATTGTATTGGAAAATATAATGTTATCGTGATCATTCGATTTTATTTAAATACGGGAGAAAATCTTGAAAAACTAATAAAAACAATTCAAATTAAAGTTTGGGAAAATTTTCAAAATGTAATCATGATATTAGTCTCCATCTAAGATGATTAGTTAGCATGTCAGAGTTGGATACATTTTCATGAAGCCATTAACACCAAACATTAACAATTTTAATAAATATGCGATGATATATGCTCAAATGCAGTCTTCTCTTCTGTTACCTGGTGCCCGTTTGCATCAGATTGCACTAGGTAATACTCTCGCGCAGAGATTGGCACTACCGTGGTTTTCCGTATTTATTACGAGCACCAGGAATGCCTCGGCTAGCTTACGCTCGGGAGCACGGACGTCTCCCGTGGGGGGGAACGGCCGGCGCGCGGGGACTTGAACGGAGTCGCCTCCGCGTGCGTTCGTTCTTGCCGTGACTTCGGGGGCGAGGGGAAAGGCTCGGGCCAGGGCCGGAACCCGTCGTTCTCAAGGGTGTGTTGGCGTGCTTGCCAACACACACGTTCACAAGGGGATCACCGGAGCCGCGACGCGCACACTGCCAAACCGTACCGGTGCTCTATCTATCTCTCTTGTACTCGGCTCTGCTCCGCTGCGGCTGGCTGCTGGCTGCTGTGCCGTCGTCGGCTTCGGCGTCCTGGCGGTCTCGATACATACGCACACGCTGACACACACGGTACGCTCTCGCTCGGAACACGTGGCTCACGGTCGCGCCGCGGCTTGCGTACGCGCTAGAGAGTGCTGCCCTCCCGAGCCGGTGGCTGCCTGCTACGGTGCCGTACCGGCCAGATCGGCGAGCAGCCTCTCCGTCCATAGAGATTGGTTTCCCCGTCACACTTCTAATAGAAATTTATTACAGTTCAAATTTCAACATACAAATATAATGCACTATTCACAGCTCAGTTCAAACTGTACCTAGATGAGTGTGATTTGTTCTCAATTTTGATTAATGATCAAACACAATGGTATCTTTTTGGTGATTCACCAGATACTGAATTTCAAGTATTGCTAGAGGTTACAATGAGCTAGTATAGTCAACATTAATAAGTCTTGAGTTTCACTTTAAGTGAAAGTGAAGTGTCAATGAAGCAAACATGTCTAGACGTCTCCTTCTGTAATATTGTGGAGTTTCAGGACAAACTGCTTCTCATCGAAGCTGTTTTTCAGACATAACTCTTCACATTTTTTTACTTTGTCACAATTTCATTCTATCCTTACACCAAATATAAAGACTTATCCAAAATTTCCACCATAGTCTGTGATGAATTTCCATATTCATAAATCATAGCTGGGGTATGATGCTCTGATGGAGTCAATAGTCTTGAGTTATACTTATTATTTCCAAATTGTCAAATACTGGAATCACCGATACATACATACATATAATAAACATACATCAGGTGGCACGTCAGCGCCACCGACGACAAGTATGCGCAGCAAGCGCTCGTGGGGACGCGACTAGCCATTATATACAGCCCGATGTCGTGTTCAACCTCACTTTTTTAATTATTTTTGTTTTACGGCTGTCCCGCAGTCTTGTAACAGTTATAATCAAGAACTACGGTCTTTTACGATTACTTTTGTCAAAAAAGTTGCATCGGAATCACTCTGGTTATATTTGAGCATAGAAGATTGAGTCGGCTAGCAGACGGAGTGCGCGAGAGCGTTTGAAAATTTCAACATTTCAATTCTTCAAGAGTACGCTATAGATATACAAGCGAGCCAACGAGCGAGCGCCAGCGGTGCCCACTATTGCGAGTGCGATTCTCAACGAAACGTCCAGCCTCGTCCCTCGTATGATAGTGATATATATAGTAATAGTATATCGTTTGCAATAAACGATATACTATTATAACCCAGATCCTATCAGTGCCGCGGTGATAGCCTTAGGAAGAATATATATTATCATATAGATTATAATAGAAGCGCGAATTGTAGTAACTGAACTAGGCGAAATCATAACGCGGGCAGTCGTAATGAAAAGTGCAAATCTGCTGCACAACATCCTAGTTACTTCAGCAACTTTGCCAATCTGAATTTAAATTATTGATTGAGTTTTTTGAGATAGGCTAACCTGTTTGCTTATACTGATATACTCTTCAAGGTAAATTAGTTCCCTTATTTTTGTAGATATTTCATTTGAGGTTATTCGTTGATTGATTGGTGAATCTAATCTAACTTTTTTTTTCAGTTAGAAAATAGTGGTGTGTATCAAGTTGAGTTTTATTAAAAAGCTACAGCTGCTTTGTTATTAGCATAGGCCACAGGAGCTGGCAAGACTCGCATCGTATAAGAAGAGAAAACAAGTTCTCTGGGTTGTGAAGTTGACGCAGCAAAGATATATTATTAGTTTGATCACACGAAGAAAATTCGTATTCTCATATGCATTATGAAGTGCAGTCTACTCCGTAGATATCTACTATGGTAAATTTCAAAATCAATGTGAATTAGTTAAATTATTTTTGGGTAGATTTGAGGTTAGTTATTGATCAACAAATCTTATCAATTATTTTTTTTTACAATTCAAAAATAGATGTGTATGAAGTTAAAAGGCTACAACTGCTTCGTTTTTGCGTACGGGTTACAAGAACTGGCAAGACTCATTATACAAGATGAGAAAATAAGTTCTCGACAATAACAGATTGTCATAATATACATGTGATTAAGCGAGTATAAGACTGCTACAGCACAACATGTTCCAGTAGACGTGTTGGATCTTTAGCGACAATAGCATCTTATATGAATATGAATCAGCGAGAAGAAGATTTTTACAGCACAACATATATTTCAGTCGACGTGTTGGACTTTTCAGATAATAATAATGCATATAAATATGAATTAGCGGGAAGAAGACTTCTACAGCATAACCTATTTCAGTGGATGTGTTGGATTGTCTTCGACAATAACATCTTATATAAATATCCACAAGTCCACAGGAGAAGACCTCTAGATATGTTATAAGCGTTAGCTTAATTGACACTTCTGTGAAAGATTTCAGTATCCGACAATTGTGAGATTACCAGTGTAACTCAAGACTGTAGACATTACCAGCTCCTTATTCGCCAGCTGATATAATTTTCGAATATGGAAAATCATCACCTACTACCATGAAAATGTTGGATAACTATTTATAACTGGTGTAAGGACAGAATAAATATTGTGATAAAGTGATAAACAGTGAACAGTTATATGTGAAAAACAGCTATAATGAAAAATAGTTTATGATGAAGGTCCACAACTTTACATGTAAAAACGTATACTCATGTTATATAGTGTTTGCTTCGTTAACACTTCTACCGGTGATTTCTGTATTCGACAATTTCGAGATAACTATTGTAGCTCAAGACTATTTTGGACTTTACCATCATCGTCCCTCAGCTCATGATTCATGGATATGACAATTTATTTTTCACAGACTACTGTGAAAGTATAGAATGAAAATATATTGACAAGGTTAGAAAATGTGAAGAGTTAAAAATGTGTAAAATAGTTATGATGGAAAGCAGTTTGTCATGAAGCTCCACAACTTTACAGACAAAGATGTCTAGACATGTTATATAGTATTTGCTTCATTGACACTTCTATCATTGATTTCAATATGCTACAATTTGAAGATGATAAGTGAAACTTAAGACTAACTGTTGTTTACTATACTAGCTCATTGTCATCTCTAGCAATACTTAAAATTCAGTATTTGGTGAATCCCCGAAGAGATACCATTGTATTTGATCATTACTGAAAATTAATAACAATTTACACTCATCTAGACATAGTTTGAACTGAACTGTGAATAGTGTATTGTATTCATATGTTGAAATATTAATCATAATAAATTTGAGAGAGATGACTGCATTTGAGCATTATATATTGAGAGGATTCAGGGGTAGAAATGAAACACGAGTCACGCGAGTGTGGCTTTAGAAGTTCTGTCTAATTTATTTATTAATCAATCAATGTGCACTGTCTATGAAAATCACTAGCAATCAAAATACGTCTAGTCAGAAGGCTGACGAAACAACGAATGAATGAAAGCTTCGCGCTGTGTGCGAAGTCAGCCGCTGGCGCTGCTGATCAAATGTTTTTGATGTGCTGTCTGTCTCTTTCTTAATACTCTCTCCCAGACAGCTCCAACAAATACTTCGTTTGAGAAATTAGTCCCAAATTTCACTGTCTCCTCCAGCTCTGAACATAAGGATTTCAGTGAAGCGTACTTTACGCTGGTCCTGTCTCGTTTGATAATTTATTTGGTGACTCCTAAGGCAGAAGAAAAACATGATTAAATAATAATATAAAAATTATAATTTATTAACTGTCTATACAATATTCAGTCAACATTGCAGAGGCCTGATTATCTCTGCTGAGACTTTGGTTTTCAGCTGCCTTTTTAAGAACAAAAGATTTTATACGTTCGTAAGATAATCCAGGACCACCGTTTTCACGCGCATTGAAATCAGAACTCTGAATGTCAGGTATTGCTCCTATTACAGCACGATATAAATAATCGCGCTGTTCGTCTTCAGGCATACCGTTTGATTTCATCAGGCCAAAATTTCTCATACAGTCTTCAAATCTGTCTATGGAAGTCACAGCAGTCTCTTTCTTAGGGTTATATCTCATTGTAAACAACTGATTTCTAATATCCATAGTTGATACGTTTGATTCACATTCTTTCATGTTTTTCAGTCTTTCTACGATTTCTTTTGGATCCTTCACATCAACCAATTTTGAGTAATAACAAAAATCAATTCTATTTATTATTATATCTCGAACTTTATATTTCATTCTTTCTAAAACAGATTCTTTATGTTCTATCAAAGGTTTTTCTCTTGAATCAATTATGTGAAGTAGATCCATGGAACGTAATTCTGATGACAGAAAGTCATAAAAGAAATCAAACCTTAATTTTGGACTCAGTCTATAGTCTCGTTTAATGCCAGTATCTTTAACTGCCATTGCAAATTTGAACTGATCAGTTGAGATATTAGCCACAGTATCGTCTCTGTGACTTTCATTACGAAATTTGTTAACCTCATTTCTACATATTTCAGCAATTTTATTTACCGGTACTTTATTACTGTCTATATTTACCTGTCAATCATCATCATACTGATCAATTGGATCTTCGATGGTGTTATCATCATAAGGCTCATCATTATGCTCAGCTCGTATGTCTTGCATGAGCTTAATCATTTCATTTGTCTGATTCTGTGTAGCTCTGTGAATATCTCTTAGTTCACGATCAACTCTGTCTCAAAGCTGTAAAGCTACAGCTTCCACAGTATCAGACGCCTGAATGACTCGCCCTGCATCAGTCTCAGTTGACTCAGCCAGTCTAGACAATTGAGTCTTTACATCACGAGCAGATTGAGCATATCCCCTCATGGTTTTCAGAACCTCTGACATTTGTTCTGTCATCATTGTGGCCTGTGCAAGGGCTGACCTGAGCTGCTCTCTGTCTTCGGCAAGCTCTCGTCTAATCAGGTCATCTGTTGGATTTTGTTTAACATTGTTAACAATTCTATACTTTGATATTAATTTATCATTACTCATTATTATTGGTTTTCCTACTTCACCTTGAGTGGGTGCTGTCTGAGAAGCTCTATCTGTCTTTTGTATAACGATATCAATTTGTTCATTCTCAATTTCATTTTCATTCATTATTTCAACCTCATCATCAAATTCAACCCTTTTTGGTTTAACTGTCTCATGTTTTGCCACGTTCGCATGAACAGAGCAGGGTTCAGATTCATAAACTGTCGAACAGGCGTCGGGCTGGTCATCTTCCAACAACGTGTTTTCCAACTCCGCATCAATCTCCTCCAGTTCTTCAACAGTTTTGAATTGTCTAATTAGTTTAAGACCTGGATGTAATGCCTCCGCTTTCTCAAATGCCTCGACTTCTTCATCAGAGAGAACATTTTTATCTGCAAAACCAAAAATAATTAATAACATGTCTTAACATTGCATATCAACTCCGAGCAACAATATCTGGCTCACAGCGTCAAATAAAGTTACCGCAGTTCAATAAATTTTAGTTTATTTTTCAATCCATATGTATAATGTTTGATCCAGCCCAATACTATGACGTTTGGCACACAGCGTCAAATATCACAGCATGGATTGATCAGTGTTTATTTTGAATCAACAGTCTTATTGATTTTTCAAATTCATCTGATTCAAATTCAGTTATCATTGACAACGCTTGGCACACAGCGTCAAACATCATCAAAGAAAACGAGTTTTGAAGTAGGAAAGTCGAAATGATCTTTTCTGTTTAACCTGATTTTATTTATTTATAGTCGCTGATTTTCTTTCTAATCATTCTCAAATTATTACAAAATTCACACTTTATTCCAGTCTTACTGTCTTATTTATTCATTCTTTATTCTGTCTTATTATCTCATCTTATTTGACGTCAATTCAGCCTATTAATTTATCAAAATCAAAAACTTCAGGTTCAGTTCGACTTCACCTCACTTTCTTTTTCCTTTCAAAAATTTGTAATATGTTAAATTGCGACTTTATCTCGAGATATTATTTACTTGCAGTTTTATTTAATAAATGCAAGTCGATTGGCCAATCTTAATTATTCTGGTCAATTTAGCTGCGATGTATTTCTGTCCAGATTGAGTAACGTACTCAATTATTTCCAATTTGATTTGGAAATAACCATCCTCATTCTCATGGTTATTGCTCAGGCACCAGAATCTCTCAGCTCGTTTTCCGCAGAAGTTAGCTAGAGCTGTCTTTTCAGCTGGTGTGATTTTCAGCTCTTTCAGTTTTATTACAAACAATTCAATTAGTTGTTCGTATTCTCACCAAAGTTAACTTTTAGTATCGGTCTGATTGTACGGCGATATCTGGCTCACAGCGTCAGACATCATCGCACATTTTGATCCAGTCAATTATTCATGCATGCATAAAAAAAAAAATTCATTTGAATCTGTCTATTTACTGTCTATTTATATACATATATATTCATTCATATACATATATACTCATGCATACACACACATACATATGTATACATAAAAAGCGCTGTGAATGTAACAGCTGATCGAGCGGCGCCACTCAACCAACCACCACATGCATGCACTATCATTGGGCTGTATAGACACATACACCCATGCGTCTGGCCAGCCTGCGCGCGTCAGGCCCGCTGCTCACTGCAGCACACGCACACATATGTACGCGCGCTCACCTACGCGCGGACGCTCGGTCGGCTCTCTATGTAGAAAGGAGTATACCTCTCGGGCCGTCTGCCGCACGCAGCCAACGTGTCATCATAGACGCGCGTCCGTCCAAGTCTCTCGGCGCTGTCTCACACACAAACATGCTCGCGCACCCATACAGACGAGTTCGCCCGGCCTCACGCATACATCGCGCGGTCGCGCGCGACTTCTCGCCGCTGTCCAGCTCTTTCTCTCTCTCTCTCTCTCTCTCTCTCTCTCTCTCTCTCTCTCTCTCTCTCTCTCTCTCTCTCTCTAGTGAGCTGCGCGCGCCGCTCCATCAGCCCGCGCGGTACAACAAACGACGGCTGCGCCGCGAGCCTCGCTTGTTTACATCGAGGCCGATTCTTGAACGGTGCAAATGAGGGCCCTTACACGAGTCAGCCCTATGGCGTGTTTGCCCGATTCCCTGCAATCACACGATCATTCTCATAGCCGATGTCTCATGGCTCTCTGTCTCTCCGTCTCTCTGTCTTGCGATCGGTGCACGTCGTGTGCTCATCGTGTGTACATCGTGAATACGACGATCATGCCGGCACACGCGCTCGCGAGCACTCTTTCTATCGCTCACACACGTGCATCTACCTTTCACCTCCTTCAGGCTCTGTTCCACCTCGCCCGGCTCCACACGTCCAGCCATCCTCTCGAGCGGACTGGTGTAGGCTCTGGAGGTCACTCACAAAAATAAGCACGACACTCGCGCGCGCAGTGGAAACGTGCTGGGCCCATTTATTTATTAATCAATCAATGTGCACTGTCTATGAAAATCACTAGCAATCAAAATACGTCTAGTCAGAAGGCTGACGAAACAACGAATGAATGAAAGCTTCGCGCTGTGTGCGAAGTCAGCCACTGGCGCTGCTGATCAAATCTTTTTGATGTGCTGTCTGTCTCTGTCTTAATATATATCATCATCGCATATTTATGAAATTGTTGATGCTTGATTGTGACGGCTTCATGAAACTATATCCACCTCTGACATGCTAACAAGTTATTTTAGATGAAGACTATAATATGATTACATTTTGAATTTGCAAAACTTCATTTTGAATTGTTTTTATTAGTTTTTCACGTTTTCTTTTGTGTTTATATAAAATTGAATGATCATGATAACATTCTTTTTTTCAATACAATTACAGTAAGATTTGATTCGATTTCCAATGAGCTCTATACATGTAATTGCAATTGACGTGTATGAGCTCATTTTCGAGTAACCGACCAAGTACCATGGCGCGCCTGTAGATGGCGAGGCGTTAAGTCGTGCGTGTATAAGGTATAGCGCGGCGCTCTCGCAAGAGAGTTAGCATTCTACGGTCCATAAAAGGGAGCTTGGACGTTAGGCAACTCGCACTTTCACGGTCAATCCTAATCTTCAATTTTGCCTATCAATATTGGAGTATACTTTTTTTGAACAATATGCCGTGACCCAGAAATATAATCCTGATATCTTCACAGGGTTAAGATCCAATTTGGGATTCTATGTCTAATGATAGTATTATAATGTGTACACTTCAGATTGGATAGTACTATGGAACCCTTCCCAATAATAGGTATAGCTTTCTGACGAAGGTTGAAATGTACGTGATCTTGAAAGGACTAAATACAAATGCATTTCTGTACTTTAACCTTTAGACTGCCAGAGAATCAATATATTGACGCACCTCATGATTCTACACTTTGTGTATGATCAATCATTGATATGAGGTACCTCAAATATCAGTTTTCTGAGGGCGATATACTCTTCGAAAATCCCGGCAGTCTTGATAGACTAATGCAATTAGGCCGAAAATCGTGAAAAAACCCGAAAACGTGCCTGGGGTCTGTTTTTTTTTAGAATCGCTTCATTTTCACCTCTAGATTGAAACTGGATCCAAGAAAAATCCTCAAAAGTTGCGGAACATTGTCGGAAAATGAGAGAAAATTGGGAAAATACCTGTTTTTTCACATAATTTTTGCAATAATTTATGTAAACAAATTATTGCAAAATGAAGTTTCTTGGCAAAATGAATACCAGAATCCGATTCCTCAGACAAAAATACATCTGGTACGCTAATTTCAGAAATGTGTGTGAAAAGTGAAAAATTCATAGCATTATGAATTTTGAATCCGGCCCACTAGCCGTCAAACTTTCTAAACTTTTTACTCAAAAACTATGCAACGAATCAAAAAATTGCTGGGGACAGTTTTCTTTCATTTTTTCATGTAGAATAGAATATAATTTTTTGGTTTGCAAAATATCGATTTCATCGATATGTCGTCCACCATATTTTTGAGGTTAAGGCTAAACGCAGGGGTGATGGATTATTACTAAATTTAGCGTACCAGATGGATTTTTATCTAAAGAATCAGATTCTGGTATTAATTTTGCCAAAAAACTTTATTTTGCAATAATTTGTTTAAACAAATTGTTTAAACAAAATTATTTTGCGAAAATAATAACGAATTCGAGCTGAGCGATGTCTCAAACTATCAAATGTGCATATGATTTATCTGTATCATGAATTATAGCCCAACTACTGAGGTTTGAAAAAGAGTTGAAAAAAAATTTTGGTTCGGACGCCATTTTGAGGACCTCAATGTTGAATCAATCATTCCGCACCTCACCTATCTTTTAGTGCAGGACTCGAAGCCACGTTTTGGTCCATGGAAAGATATGCATCTTCACGCTTTGGTATGGAAATTTTCGATAATTAAAAATTTTACATCTTGAAAATCTCGTTTTTTTGCAAAAAATTGTTTATAACTTTTTCTGTATTGATGATAGATGAAAATCAATAGCATATTTTGAAAGATCATAAAATTTCACGTCAAAGATGATGTATGAAAAAATTTTCTCCATCCGAATAAAATCAAAAAATGAGGTTGAAAACTTAGTCAAATTCGATGCTATCCCGGACTTAATGGGTTAAAAACAGTTATATAAAACCAATTGTACATTCCAGTTTATTCTGTCATTGGTGATACAAGAAAGCACTGAAATCTAGCATCAAATGCCGAGTATCCAACTAGTATGATTATTCATCCGACTACACAATGAATATTTTTTCAATGTACACTTGATGCTAGCCACCATTGAAAATAACAATGCAGATCAATTTGCTAATGTTAAGATGAAAAAGTACTGAAATCACAAATCCATGTCAATTACCTATCTCATATAATTTTGTATGAGTTCAGTGGAAGAATTATTGAAATCAATTAAAATACTCCTCGAGCAATTTCTCTATTTCATAGTAAAAAATGAACCTTTGAAAAAGGAATAAGTGGACGACAAGTCTGTTCCGTATCCTTTGGTTCATAGTCGGATAAACTTTTATTCTACTCAATTTCTTAAAGTAGAAAAAATTTTGAAAATGTCTTCAATTTCAGACCATTCAAATGCATATAAGATAGTATTGAATAAATTCTTAGGAAACTAAATTTTTTTATGCAAAAAGAAATTTGGAAATGTATGTTTAATCTCAGTCCATCCAAATGCATGTGAGATTAATATGATTCAAATCTAATATATTTGTTGGAAATACAGATCTATCACTTCAATAGACATATTTACCAAAACACTATCGTTATATATTCCAGTTCATTTTTTCAATGATGACATGAGAAAGTAGCGAAATCTAGTATCAACTGACAAGTATCCAACTAATGTGATTAGCCTTATACAGAACTAGTTTTTTTCAAAGTATACCTTAAAGCAACTGTTGCACGACTTGTTATCAAATGTCAATGCACTCCAGATCAAATTGATGAATGTTCCGATAGAATATACTGAAATCAAAAATCCATGTCAAGCAGTTACATACATTTCAAAAACATCTACCAATGTTGAGATAAAAAGTACTAAAATCACAATTTTATGCTAAGTAGTACCACTTTGTAAGGTTTCAGTATTCAATTCATAATAATTCGAAATGAAATAAAATACTCCATAATCGAAATTATCTTTCTCATAGTAGAGCTGACGTTATTCTACTAGCATCTCAAATCCCAATGATAACTACATGAATGGAACTTTTACATTACAATTCTTGAAGTTTGAATGTTACAATTGTACATCATTATATTATTTTCATTCTTCAATTGAAACGTATTTATTTTGTTTCACTTCATTTTTCCATTTTTTTTCAGTCAATGGAATTGACAAAAACATACTTGCCACGGGCCCGTTTTTCACAGATTCTTGATGGGCAGTGTGTTTGTTTTTTATTCTCACTTCAAACAAAAGTTAACCCTCTATCCTGAAGATTTTATTTTGTATATGTAAACTTACAAAATCTACAGTATGTTAGAATTAATCCGTACACAAATTTTGATTCCCATATTTTGCTCTTGGAAACAATGTTTCGTTAGAGTATTTTAAGATCGGGTCTGGCAAATCAATAGTGGAGCCCGAGCATTGTCATAATCTAAGGTGAAGAATCCAGAAAAATAGACGTGGGGGCGTAATCTATGTCATAGAAAATTATGCATAGTCGAATTCTCATCATACGAAAGATTTTGAAGTTATAAACAACTTGGAAAATGATGATTTGAAAAATATTCGGTAAAATGGGTCGGAAGAGGAGGTCAAGGGCTACAATTTGGAGTGGCTATGTGTTGGAAAAATTGATACTGTGGGGACGTATTGACCATAAAAACAATTATTCGACGTTTGATTCCAGGAAAACGTTGAAAAAAAATATAAATGGGTTATATAATCAAGATCTGATCTTGCAGATTTATAGAGTGAGATGAGCATTCTCATTATCTGAGTTGAAGAATCCAGAAAAATAGATGCGGGGGCGTAATCTATGTCATAGAAAATTATGCATTGTCGAATTTTCATCATACGAAAGATTTTGAAGTTATAAGGAACTTGGAAAATGATGATTTGAAGAACATTCGGTATAATGGGTCGGAAGAGGAGGTCAAGAGCTACAATTTGAAGTGGCTATGTAATGGAAAAATTGATACTGCGGGGACGTATTGACCATAAAAACAAATATTCGACGCTTGATTCCAGGATTAGGTAAAAAACAATATAAATGGGTTATCTATTCAAAATCTGATCTTGCAGGTTTGTAGAGTGAAATGTGCATTCTCAATTCAGAGGTGAAAAATCCAGAGAATTAGACGCGGGGGAGTAATCTATGTCATAGAAAATTATGCAGAGTTGAATTTTCGTCATACGGAAGATTTTGAAGTAATAAACAACTTGGTAAATGATGATTTTAAGAATATTCGGTATAATGGGCGGAAGAGGAGGTCAAGAGGTACAATTTGAACTGGCTATGTATTGGAAAAATTGATACTGTGTGGGCGTATTAACCATAAAAACAATTATTCGACGTTTGATTCCAGGAAAACGTTAAAAATATATAATCGGGTTATCTATTCAAAATCTGATCTTGCAGATTTATAGAATGAAATGAGCATCTTCATAACCTGAGGTGAAAAATCCAGAAAAATAGACGCGGGGGCGTAATCTATGTCATAGAAATTTATGCATAGTCGAATTTTCATCATACGAAAGATTTTGAAGTTATAAACAACTTGGAAAATGGTGATTTGAAGAATATTCGGTTTAATGGGCGGAAGTCCTGTTTGGACAGAGAGTCCTCTTTGTTGTATGTCGTATGACGAAAATTCATCTCTGCATAATTTTCTATGACATAGATTACTCCCCCGCGTCTAATTCTCTGGGTTTTTCACCTCTGAACTGTGAATGCACATTTTACTCTACAAATCTGCAAGATCAGATTTTGAATAGATAACCCATTTATATTGTTTTTTACCTTATTTTGTCGAATTACTAATGTGCACCTGGCATTGAAGTTTTGATAATTATTGAAGATGCCAATACTTTCATGCTTATGATAGTAGGAAGTTTGACTTGCTTCTTTATACCAACAGCTTTTATTCCATTGGGATTCAGAACTACTTGTAATTACCCATTGTCAATCTTGACCGGATTTTGTGAGTATCATATAGCCTATGATCATGTTTGAATTGATGATATTGGCTTTCACTTGATTCGTTGTTTGGAGGACATTCATCTCTACTGGTGGTGATTCATTCACAGGGATAGCCGGTAAAGGTGTTTCTTCTCTCTTTTTACCACTAATACTTTAATTTCTTCCCTTACTTCTATTAAGATTCTGACTCTGTCTATCAGTTCCACCTTCTTTTTCCAAACTCTTCATCGCAATGACGGCAGCTGCCATCTCCAAATCCAAACAACAGACCTGGTCTTTGTCCATATGCTTATTTAAACCTTGTTTACGAGAAGCAGCTGTACTACCACCTCTAGCGGTAAGGCTCCTCTGCTCACCTCTAAATCTAACACTTGTCCTGGAAGACATGGGTCCAAAATCACTTCCACTATTCTAATGACCTGGATAATGGAAAAATGTCATCATCTTCTGCTCTTTCTTCATCATTCATCTATCAAAAATTTGCCTATTGATACTGTAACTTGTAGAAGTTTTCCAATGATTCCTTCAACATTGATGACCAGCTGCTTTGCTCTTGTAAACAGCTTATCCAAGTCCCATCTGCATCTGGATGTATATTTACCAAGAAAAAAATATTTTCTCACAAAGCATCGTTCTTGCGAGACCATCAGAAACCGTAATCAAATTAAATCAATTGCAAAAAATATACTCATCTAACGTTTTCTTCTTCACTAGTAGAGGTTATATTATGTTCGGTATTCCGCTGGACACCGTGAATTAAGCATTATATACTACTTCGTGAGACGATTGCTTCACTCGAGAGCGTATAAGTACATGCGCAAGCGACCGGCCACAGTGGTAACCAACATCACCGGCCGTCACCCTTTCACCACTGGGCACCGCTGGTGCTCGCTCGCACGCTCGCTTGTATATCTATAGCGTACTCTTGAAGAATTAAAATGTTGAAATTCTCAAGCGCTCTGGCGCACTCCGTCTGATAGCCGACTCAATCTTCTATTCTCAAATATAACCAGAGCGATTTCGATGAAACTTTTCTGACAATAGTAATTGTAAGTGACTGTAGTTCTTGCTTATAACTGTTACAAGACTGCGGAACAGCGGTAAAACAAAAATAATTGAAAAAGTGACGTTGAACACGACGTTGGGCTGTATATAATGGCTAGTCGCGTCCCCACGAGCGCTTGCTGCGCATACTCATCGTCGGTGGCGCTGACGCGCCATTTGATACTCATCATTTTTTAAGCCATGCAAAATGGGAATTTTTTCCTCAAATTGAAAACCTTGAAATTGAAAACCTTGAACCATTGAAAACCAGTTACCTGAACGTGGGAGATTTTGTAGTACTCTACTCGATTATTTCTTTTGGTTGAACAGAAATCAATCCTTTGGATGAATAGTTCAGAAGCTTAACGAAGTTTATCCATCAAACAAAACAAATAATTTCTGGATGATATGGATTCCAGAGCATATCCACCGTAGTCCATTGATCCGAACAAATCCAGAGTCAGGATGGCTTGTTATTCAATAAATATTCAAAATTATGATCCCAAATCACACTTACATGAATAGATACAGTCACATTTAATATCAATATTGATGGGAAGAAATTAATATGTATCTATGTATCTGTATGTATCGATCAACTATCTAGCCGTCAACGTCATTACATCAATATACGTCATATGCATCGTTTTATGGGATGGCATCGAATGCTTTTATTCACTCACCATCAATCTACCACGACGCAGCACATTCAGATATTCAAGAATCACACGAAGGACAAATTCAACTGAATGAATCCAATCCACATTGCACTCCGTTAGATCACCACCATCACGTCGACCGATCTCCAGTCGACATTCTTTCAAAAGTATTCCCCAAGAAACGACGTGAAGAAATTGAAACTCTATTTCACCGCTGCAGAGGTAAAGCAAGATACTTCTTCTAATAAATAATTCTTACGTATGTTGCCATGAATTATTTGATTTTAGAATGTATACGATGGAATAATTTCCATTTTGCCAACTCGAAAGAGAATGCTCCATTTCACGATGGCCCAGAGAGGGTGGAATATCCAAGTTGACTTTACAGAAGATGTCATTCTAGATTCAATTTAATAAAAGTACCATTTCTGATCCAATTTCATAAAAAGTGCCATTCCAGATTGAATATCCAAATGGATTCCATTCCGAAATGAACCCTATAAAGAGTAACATTTCACAATATTTCACAAAACTTTGTAGAAGGGGTCATTCCAGAATTCACTCTATGGGAGATGCCCTCCAGAGAAAAATCTCATCCCATGGTTTTTTGAGTTCAGAATAGATACAGTGTCCGCGTGCATGTGTGTAGCTGTGAATGTATGTTCAAATATGTCAACTCATTTGAGTTTAATGATATTACCATAACGTTATCAAATACTTGTTCCCTTTGTCATATACATAATATCGCGAATGCCTGTGAATGGGTGTGTGTATGATGAGTAATCTCCAGAAAGTTAATTGATACATTCATTCACCATGTTTCTTTCTCATCAACATATCCCATTTGAACGCTTATGGGATCCGTCAACTCAACGGAGAGTTTATTAAGTAGTTTATTTACTTTATTAGTAGTTTTATTGTAGTAATTTGTAGTTTACCTACTCATTCTCGATTGCTCAAGTGCAGAGAAGTGAGTGAGACAAGTGCCAAGCGAAATTGGTTAACTCTCGCACCAGCTACTGTGTACAAAATTATGTCCGTACACGTGCATTTTGGAACCGCAGTAGATAAGCAAAGCGGGTCCGAGAACATCTGCCCTCGGACTCCCGCGGTAGTACGAGCACAGATGTTCTCGGACCTGCTTTGCGTTTTGGCGGGATTTTGAATTTTGCTAACAAATATTCTCGTTGTCTACGATATTCGAATGTTGTATTAAATTTTTTTCTAATCATGTTACATCTGACTTTGCATACTATACTTATGTCATTTTGTTAATTACAAATATTCTCGCTCGCTATGATATTAAAATGCTGAGTAAAGACTTTTTAAAGAGGTATGTACTTCTATATGTGAATTAGTTATCAAATGGGCATCTAGTAATCATACTTTTGAGTGTATTGATTCACATTAGCTAATTTCATAAGTAAATAACTTGAAGTTGTAGTTTGAGCCTACCTGGCAATAGCTGCTTGGACCTTAGCTATGCAGTTTATACAATATGAGTGAATTTCATGAGTCCAATATTCATGAATATTATCCATGTTTAGTGAACTCCAACATTTTCTTATTGATATTAAAAAAATCATATGATATCTATGCACTGCCTGGTGTGTTATAAGGTGTACGTGTAATGCACGGCTTATAATTTACTTTTTGGATTAATCTTTCTTATCGAGTGAATGCAGTTCCTGACACATGTACTTTATTAATAGTTTTTTGTAAATTTTAGCAGAATAGAGACAATATATTGACCATCAATTCATGTGACTACTGGAAGTTAGGTGGCGTCGAGTATTAGTAATATTTGATCTATATAAATATGATTCTAATAACTCAGGATATGTATTATCATGATCGAATGTCAGTTTTTACAGTTGATAATTATACAATGTTTTCACAATTATATTATGTTTTTACAATTGTAATAATACCATAGACAAGTGTTTGCAAAAATTGGAAGTGTTGGCGGTACAAGGCTCCCCTTGAATAGTCATTTTAGTCTATTTTCACCCCTATTTTAGTTAATATATCAATTTTTTGGGAGCTTCCAGAGTCCAGGCCCATTTTTTCACTATATAGGCTGTATGTGGTATGAGTTGGGACAACTTTTAGTACCCATGTGGTGTGGGGCTTGACGAGCGAACTCCCAGGGTTGAAAAATAGAGGCTCCAATTGGTAATGTGGAGTACTTAATGTGCTCCAATCTAGAAAATTTAGGCAAATTTCAGACAAGAGTAACCCATCGATTTTTTGCCTCAGAGGTCATTTTCAGGGTGTAAATTCAGGTTGAAAATGCCTCTGAAAATGAAAAAACAGCAAAATCAGCAACTTTGCCTATTTATTAAACAGGGTTGAAGTGCTCGGAAGATTCTGAAAAAATTCTGGAAACTCGATATGATGCCCTAGAACTTAAAAAAAAATTTCGGGCCAAATCAAATTTTTCCATGTTCGATCCCACAGAGAATTGCCCATATGTGTGTGTGTGTTAGTGTGTGTGTGTGTGTGTGTGTGTGTGTGTGTGTGTGTGTGTGTGTGTGTGTGTGTGTGTGTGTGTGTGTGTGTGTGTGTGTGTGTGTGTGTGTGTGTGTGTGTGTGTGCATGTGTGTGTGTGTTTGTGTGTGTTTTCTTGGTCCTTTTTGGTTTCTTTTCCTTTTGCTTTCGGTTATTTTTTTTTTCCTGCTTTCGGCGCGCTAGCGCACTCTCCTGGCGAGTAATGACAGCTGGGGGCAACGCTACCCTTATATATTAAGTTTGGATCACGGATTTTTCAATTTCATAAAATAACTCAGATACGCATAAATTATAGATGTTATCTGGTAGGATATATTTTATTCAATTTCCTTAGTATCGAGCCCGATTCACCTCCCGAAGAAGATACTTAAATTATTATTTTTTACAAATACGCGAGATTGCGAGAAGCGGATATAACCCGGGTCTAGTGTTGCAAATGAGCGAGACGTCGACCGAGCTGTGTCAGCAATTTTGATTCTCGATTGATTGAAATAGGCTAGCCTGTATAAGGTAAGAATATTCAATCCGAAATGAAAAAATATGTGAATAATTGAATTAATAATTTTATAATAGGTTCTAAAAAACAAATCATCGAAAAAGTGACTCCGATTTGTAATATGCCAATAAAGAGTTCTACATATAAAGTTACAATTACATGGATGAACAACTTGAGCAGCGTTTGGCTACACCATAAAGCAGATCATTCACAAGCGAATGTTCTTCTTCAAATATTGTTTGACTTCTATCCAAACACAGACAAATTGGTCATTCCCAAACAAAATGAGTTATATGCTGCTCTTAGTGCTGATGGAAACTGGTACAGAATTAAGGTTACCCAAGTGCTGGATAATGAAGTTCAAGTGACGCTCTTAGATCATAGCAATATTGAGATATAATAATACTGGGCTAAGCTGGATGTATTTTCTCTCAATGGCGTAATCGAGTGGGACAAAGATGTTAGTCAGAGGCTGATTGATCTCACGCCTCTTGATAAGTGTCCTCATGCTCCCATTATCACCAACAAAACACCTTTGTAAATTGATCTTTTTAACCCGTTAAGCACCCACTGGGCCCAGGAGACCCAGCCAAACTTTCAAATGATGTACCGTCTAACGATCACGTTGAAACCCTAATATCAGCGAAATCCATCATAGTTTGAGCCTACTAGAATAGGCCCGCGTAGTTTTTGATCCCCGTCGAAACGTTTAGTAGTGCCCGTGTGCTGATCGGTGCAACATCTTTTTTCTCGGGATACCTTTTTTTCAGGAGACCCTTATTAAATTATTTCCATCGTAAACTACAGTACTTAATACGCTTTCACTGCAAATTTCACTGCATAGGGAAAAAATTTATCAGCATTTTTCATGCTCGGGTCCCCTGGACCCATGTTGGTGTTTTACATAATTTTTCGGAAGTGGTTGCTCAACGGGCTAATGGAGAACAAAGCCTTACTAAACTTTTGATCAGCAAAAAACTAGCTACCTGCGGGAAAAATATGGAGTTGGTAGAAGAAAATCGTTATCCCCGATCAGCTTTTGCTATCTATTCTGTCTCAGTCGATCAATTTTGGTTGTAAGAAAGAAAATACCTGGCCAGTGTTAACACTGCGATTGGAATGATTGCTGACAGCGGTGCTACCGTTTTCCTCCTGGATGTATTTGAGAAAGGTGAGACATGTGTCGTAAAATTAACCCATAATGTTAAGGGTTTGGCTCTGGAACTTCTGGAGAGATGCACCAAGATCACTCCGCCAATCGATGAAGGCATTGATATTGATAATGCAAAGGTTGATTATACAAAGATCGATGTTGCAAAGGTCGATCATACAAAGATTGAGGATGCAGAGAATAACATTGGAGAGGAGCGACCACCTCCCATAGGTGAAGAAAATTTACCGAATGCTAATATGGGCTGTATCAGTTATGTATGTTCACCATTGGAATTCTGGATACACAAGCAGACCCAGTTCCCAATTTTGGATGATATTACTTGGAGAATGATTGAAGCAGAGCTGTTAAAAGAAGTTGGCGATATTAAAGAAGGTAAACTTTTGGCAGCCAAATTCGATGAAGATTAACTGTAGTATAGCTGGTTGATTGCCATTGATATCTCCAACTGAAGCGTTACCTGGAAGAACTATTGTTCGGTAGCAACAATTTACATCATGAAGATGCTCAGTGGCATCAGTGCCTTTGTATCTGAGAATGAGCAGCCTATCATTGGAACGGATACTCAATCTGAAAGGTATGATAATGATTCCACAGAGATTTCCTCAGATATCTAATGCATTTTGTGAAACTCAAATTTTTGTAGAACAAGAAACAACTGACTGAACAAATTAGGGGCAACGAGACTGATGTTAACGGAGCCCAAGTAGATACAAATAAATTAATCAATGATTTGACATACGTTCATGGAATGGAATATTTTTAAGTAATGAGGAGAAAATAGTTCCAGGATCAATATGCTGAGGGTTCTTTGTTGTTGAAATTGAAAGATATCATTCAGTCCCATGCAGGTCTCTTGACGACCAACTTGTTGCTAGAAGTTATACTGAAGGTGAAATGAGACAGATCGAAACCTCCATGGAGAAAAAACCTATAACGTTTGCACAACAAATTGAACCGAAAAGTTTCCCAGCTCCTGAGTATTCACGAATAAACCCTGAAGAAAGAATACTACCTAGTACTGTATAACGGGGAGAACAACACTTCGTTAGTGAAAGACCGACAACACGTAAAACTCCTCATTCAGAGAAACTTTGCTGTGGAGTTGTCAATCCTCAAAGAGTTTTGAATTTTGACGAAAGTCTGGCCATTTCTGTCGAGGAAAATGGAGACATTCCACATTTTAATCATTGACAAAAATGATTGCTCTATAATTTTTGGCACATATTTGGAGTTTGACTCGTATCTAACCATTTTTCATTATTATTCAAATTTGTAGAAGTATCTTATTAATTGATTATTAGGTATTGATGTATAAGTCACATTCCCAGGCATTTTCCTCACTGGATGACTTTGCCTTAGTATTCGAGATATTAAATTTCAATCGTTAATTCAAATTTTTTCCAACTGAAGGAAGGAAAATTCCATGAACTTTTTTAACCTTTTTTTTTCAATAAACCTTTTTTAATATAGTAAAGAATTATAGTCTGAGTTTTTTTTTGTTGTAAGAGAATACACTCAAGAAATAATCATCAAGCATAAATATTTGAAAATTTATGATTTACCAAAGAATGAAGTCTGAAAAAAAATATTGTAATAAGATAGTTTGTAAAAGACTTCTAAAGTAAAATTGAAGCAATTCCGTGTACGGCACTTGCAGATAAACTAAGTTACAGCGTTCCAGATTGTGTACATTATAGTTTTAATTATAGTTACAATTATAGTTTCTTTACAAGGGCTGCTTCAATTTTAGGTTTAATAAAAAAATGTTACATATTCGATTCTGTAACCTCTGACAATTGAATAGTAATTTAAATGTGGCAAATTATTATTCTTGGAATAACCATTAGATTAGATATTTTTCCATTATAATACTTATCATTCTTCATGTGCCATTATGAATTTTTTCTTAAATGCCAGGAGCATTGTATTTGTAGTTTTAATATTCAAACATAAAATTTGTTCTAGATTTACTCGATTACGTTAAAATCGGCTGCTACTGTAACATGATCGTTTCATAATTTGAGTTGAATTCATTTTTAATTGATTGAGAATAGAGATTACTGTAAGATTCATAGTCAATATAATTTATATTTAGATTTATAATTGGGATTGGAGCTATTTAATTTTTAAGACGACGGCGGCGGCGGCGGTGGTCTAGCTTTTAATATAGAGGGAAATAGCTTCAATCCCAATTATAAATCTTGAAAAACAAGTGTACAAAGACGTATTGGAATGAGTGAAAATATTGATCATTGATATTAAGTAAGATACGAATGCGCTATTACTTACTTGGAGACCACTTGGGATGTGGGTCACCAATCATGACCAAAATTTTTTGGTGTTTACTTGTAGCAAGAATAGAGTGTATCCAAAGTTTTAGGGTCCAACGCCCCCAAACTTCCAAGATATTAATTTATATATTTTAGTTGAAAACGCTGGTCTCGTCCTAAATGACAATATGTCATCTGAGACGTATTTCTCTCACTGCCCTACACTTTCACTGTTCTCATTGAACACTACATCACATTTTATCCTGAAAAACATATCAGAGGAGTAAATAACGTGTATATTCAACAAATCTTACTTCCATGTCTTACTCACATAGAGTGAAACATGAAATATATGAAAAAAATCAACGCTAATCGACTTTTCATGCTGTGCTTGGATACTGAAGCAATAAAAACATGTATATAAGGACAAAGACCACAAACGTAGTATCATAAGACAACAATTCAGTGTCAGACTGCTTGGATACGTGTTGTTATTGCTTCAGTATCCGAGCACAGAGTGAAAAGTCGATTAGCGTTGATTTTTTCATATATTTCATGTTTTACTCTATGTGAGTAAGACATGGAAGTAAGATTTATTGAGTATACACGTTATTCACTGTTACTATATGTTTTTCAGGATAAAATGTGATGGGGTGTTCAGTGAGAACAGTGAAAGTGTTGTGGTGTGAGGGAAATACGTCTCCGATGATATATTGTCACACCAGCGCCTCTAACTACAATACATAAATTAATATCTTGGGAGTTTGGGAGCATTGGACCCTAAAACTTTGGAAACACTCCATTCTTGCCACAAGTAAACACCAAAAAAATTTTGGTCAAGATTGGTGACCCACATCCCAAGTGGTCTCCCAGATAGTAATAGTCTTGCATATGTAAGCTCGAAAGTTAGATTTCAACGAAAATTTGTTATTCATTAAGTCGAAATAACTTGTGATTTTCTCAACTGTTGAAATTCAAAATGAGGAGCTTTGTATATTGCGCAAATATAATTTTTCGTAATGAGAGTTTGATTTAATAATGAAACACCAATAAAATGATTTCAATCCACAACTTCTCATGAATCTTGGAATTTATACAAACGCAAAGAATTTGCACATCACGAACTTTATTATTTTTGTATGGGTCTCAAAATCTTCTGAATTACAAATCTTTCATATGCTCCCCTCTTTATCAACTGAAAAACAAAAATTATATTCAGACTTAAATTACTGATGTAAAATTTATTGATAAAAATTTGTTATTCATGAAGTCGAAATAAGTTGTGATTATCTCAAATGTTGAAATTCAAAATGAAGAACTAAGAATTTATATATCGCGCAAATCTAATTTTTCGTAGTAGAAGTTTGATTCAATAAGAAAGACGCGAATATAATGATTTCAACCCACAACTTCTCATGAATCCTGGAGTGTATACATATGCAAAGAATTTGCACATCACTATTTAATTTAATCATTATTTTTGTATAGAACTCAAAATCTTCTGAAGACAAATATGGCGCTCATCAAAAAGTTTTACCTCAAATATGGAAACTTTAGTGAAATCGTCGTTTTTCAAGCAGAGCAATCTCTAAATAATTGAAGAAAATATAAAAACGTTGATCCTTGACGTTTGTCCCCATCACCTCGGCATTTAAGCTACAAAAGTGCAAGGCTGCATATTTTTTTTTTGGATTCTTTTAAAGTCCACCAATTTTGTCCCCACTAACTTTTCCAGGAATCTTTTTTGTTCTGAGAAATACTTAAGAAAGAATTAAGATCAACGTGTAGTTTTTTACTTTCTCAAAAAGAAAGCTTTGTAATGGGATGAGAATTGACCCATCGAATAGGACTTCAGGACCTCGATTTTCGTAATCGAAAAACATGGAAATCCGAAAATGTCTATATGTATGTACGTACGTATGTGCACTTTTTTGTCGTACGATAA
This sequence comes from Aphelinus certus, assembly GCA_020882725.1. Lineage (NCBI taxonomy): Eukaryota > Metazoa > Arthropoda > Insecta > Hymenoptera > Aphelinidae > Aphelinus > Aphelinus certus. The sequence continues at coordinate 243,970 of JAJGXB010000029.1, forward strand.
CTTTCGAAGAAATTGTCCGATCGTCCTGAAATTTTGCACACAGGTTAGTCGCTACAAAATCTCGGTCAAGTTCAATTTTCAGCCAAATCCGATGTTTCTTTCTCTAGCAACCGTTGCTAACGTGTTTTTGATAAGAGCTCCAAAAATCATCATCAATGCACGATGGGTCTTCAATTCTTTCGACGATCGATGAGAATCGATAAGACATTCATTTTGGAACAACCATTGTTTATTCTCTTAGCAACCGTTGCTATGAAGATACAAAATTCAGCTTCAGACTGACTTTTTTTGTCGTACGATGACTTTGGAAGGAATAGTCCGATCGTCCTGAAATTTCGCACACAGGTCGGTCTCCGAAATATGTGAACTGAGTTTGGTGTTTAGCAGCATCCGTTGTTTATTTCCATGGCAAACGTTGCTATCGTGTTTTTTATAAGTTCCAATATAATTTATGATAAATGATCATTTGGGTTTGTACATTTATGGGATTCTATAAGAATCAAAGAGACATTTCCCGTAGAAATCATTGTTGATGTCTTTAGCAACTGTTGTTTATATCCCTTGCAACCGTAACTAGGGAATGGAAAAAGCCAGTTGGAGGTCTATTTTTGGAACTGTTGATGACTAAGAAGTAAGAACATCGAAGCTCAGAAATTTACCATAGCAGCTGTTGTTTAAATCCTTAACAACCGTTACTATGGAGTGGGAAAAGTCTGTTGGAGGTCCATTTCCGGAACTGTTGATGACTAAGAAGTAAGAACATCGAAGCTCCGACATTTACCATAGCAACCGTTGTTTACGTCCTTATTAATCGTTACTATGGAATGGGAAAAGTCAGTTAGAGGTCCATTTTCGGAACTGTTCGACTAAGAAGTAAGAACACCGAAGCTCGGATATTTACCATAGCAACCGTTGTTTATGTCCTTAGCAACCGTTACTATGGAGTGGAGGAAATGAGTTAGAGGTTCATTTTGCTTTCTCAAAGAGTGGTGATTAATGCAAGTTGAGGTTCAATTGCAATACTTTGAGAAAGCATACTGCTGAGGCACTTGGCAGCGGTTTTTTTTAAAGTAGAAGCATATTTCTGGAAAATTGGTAGCGATCAAGCCAGATTATCGAATATCGAGTACATCGTCAAGAATTTTCAAGTTTTACATGTTATTACAACTCGTTCATATGCCCCCCCCCTCTCTCTATCAACTAAAAAACAAAAATTATATTCAGACTTCAATAACTGATGTAAAATTTATCATTATTATAAAATACATTTACTTTAAACATATTTATCTATACGTGAAGACATACATAAATTCATTATATACCAGAACTATCCAAATCTGAGCATATGGAAGTAGAGAAATCAATTCATATATTTGTCCTGGCAAGTTCAAATGAATTTCACCCTTTTTGCTTCTCACAATTACTTCTATAAGTTCACGTATCATAAGGAGATGTGTTTTTTATTTTATTCTTAACTAAATCTCAACGTACATCTGTTAATTATTATTTATATATCATCGGGAGGCTCTTGTAAAATAATGTTATAGAATAATGATACTCTTATAGAATAATGTTCAATATAACTGTATATTTAAAGCAAATCAATGTGAACTTGCCAGGACAAACATGAATTGATTTATTCACTTTTAAATGCTCAGATTTAGTTAAGAATAAAATAAAAAACACATCTCCTTATGATACGTGAACTTATAGAAGTAATTGTGAGAAGCAAAAAGGGTGAAATTCATTTGAACTTGACAGGACAAATATATGAATCGATTTCTTTACTTTCATATGCTCAGATTTGGATAGTTCTGGTATATAATGAATTTATGTATGTCTTCACGTATAGAATAATTTGTTCAATGTAATTGTATTTAATAATAATCATAAATTTTACATCAGTTATTGAAGTCTGAATATAATTTTTGTTTTTCAGTTGATTGAGAGAGAGGGGGGGGGGCATATGAAAGAGTTGTAATAAAATGTAAAACTTGACAATTCTTGACGATGTACTCGATATTCGATAATCTGGCTTGATCGCTACCAATTTTCCAGAATTTCAATTTCCAATATATTGAATATTTGGATGGTTAGGGTTTTTAGTCCACAGCCAGTGGACGAACGATCATTGGAAATGGAACCAAACCAGATAATATCCAAACAGTATAATTGAATGAACTAGATAATAATACATGATTGTATTGCTATTGTATGAACATGTATATTGATTGATATTTTATTTCACATATATTCATTGATATCGCACCATTGTTGTCCCCGACGGAGTTTACACTCCTCTCTCCTCCATCATTGCGATTTGAGTGTTATATTTTGTTATTCACGATATACATGCGTATATAAAATACGGAGAATGACTCCTACTGAGAACATTGATCGAAGTATAAAGAAACGATATTGGATTTTGTGCGAATAAGCGGAACGGGTGACAGCGTGTACGAGTGGGTCGCGGCGAGTAAAGAAATTTCACGAGGCTGATTAGTACAGTCATATTGTTCTACTGACTCAATTGTATAATTTTGTTGTTGGTTTGTTTGATATATACGGTGGAAGCAGAGTCAAATAACTAACTGCTGTTTACTTTCAGATTTGTCTTACAATTGGATTCGTTTAGTGTGTTCCGACGCATGTTTAGAGATTATACTTATTTCAAATTTGCTTTTATTCATAATCAATTAACTGAATAAAATGGCAGACGGTGACACGCAATTGTACAAAGAGGCCATGGAGGAGTTAATGAATGTAGACAAGTGGAACGAACGACACAGAGCAACAAATAAAATGAATAAGGAAACAGTTCAAAGGAAACTGGAAAAAGCGGAGATCGCAGTAACGGGAAAACTGCGGACACAAAAAGTACGGCTGCTGAGATGAGAAATAAAGCAAGCGAAAGTCGATGGTGTACCGTGGTTCAAGGACGATGAGAAGGACCACGCACTTAGGGTAGCAGAACGAACGATGATAAGCGAGGATGACGAGACAGAGCGAGAACTCGGATAACACCGAAATGGAACAAACGAGTGAGAGAACGGAGAAGATCCTCGATTACTTGAATCTACCGGAAGGGGTAGCAATGATACAAGCAACAGAAAAATGTATTCTGGAAAATCGTACAGCGCTCGGAAAGGTACCGCTGCCGAAGACCAGAATAGCAAAACCGAACACGAACGACCTGGACGATTCGAACATATCGTCCGGAAGCGAGAGCGAGTCCGACGCGAGAACGAGCACGCGTATCAACCAAAGAAAGCGACGAAAGATCACATCACGCAAGTCTAAGGGTCGCGTATCGGAGCCAGAAGCAGTGAGCATATACAACCCTGATAATGCACTAGCATTGTCAGACAGACAAGGACGAATCCAACGCGCAACCGATAACATCGCCGATTGCAAATGCGAGAACGAGCACGCTGGAGCGCAGCTCATTACAAATGAATCATGGATGTATGAAATCCATGCGTGACTGGAAACTAAGGTTCGCGGACGACGGATTAATAGATGCGTTGAAATTCAAGGAACGACTGGATGACTGCCGATCGAGTGTAGATATTCCGGATATCGCGTTGCTGGTGGCGATGCCCAGCATCCTTTACAAAGGCGCAGCGGATTAGTTCCGAACAATGAAAGCGGGAATCAGAACATGGCACAAATTTAAAAAATACTTCAGACACAGATACGTGGTCAAAACGGACGACGAAGACGTGTGGGAGGAATTGCGAGCGCGGAAACAGCATGAATCAGGGAAGATTTCGACATTCCTGTCGAAATTCAAATACATCGTCCGCTATTCCAGAGTTGTGCCAACGGAAGCGAGACAAGTCGATAGAGCATTCCGAAATTTACTGCCAACAAACAGAAGCGCTATGCTTCACATGAAGATGAAATCCTATAGGGACCTGGAACGAGCAGGCAGAAAATGTGAGAAGCTCAGAGACTTAAACGCGCGTTATGAGCCACCACCAAGTGAAGAGAAGTCTTGAATACCTTCAGCTGCATACGAGTGTGAAGAAAAAGGTGGATCAATAACGGCGATCCAAGAGTCTGAAAGCAAGCGCGGTAATGAGGAGAGTTCTTCAGAGGAAAGGAAAGGAGAAAAATCACACAAGAGTAAGAAGGATACGGGAGAAGAAGCAGAGATCGCTGCGGCGACAACCGAACGAACGGCCAAATCAGAGATTAGCGAGCTGAAGCAGCTGCTAATCGAGCTGATAAAGGTCTGACAAAGCGACCGAACACAACAGAATAGCGGCCAATTGGGGCCGCCACAACATTCTGGGAGTACATACGTCAACACATGGAATACAAACGCGCCGAAAAACGCGAACGGACCCATGGGGGCCCTGGTAACACGTTTGTGGGAGTGTGTTTTTCCTGCCAGGAACCTGGACACAGGGCAGCGGACTTCAGATCGAACGTCTGTTCTAATTGCAACGAGAAGGGACACTACTCGGGCAATTGCCCAAAGAGAGACCAGGGGTTGTATTGCCAGGTATGCAAAACACCGGGAGTCGAATATGACTCGTGTTTTGTGTGCCACGGACTTAAATCGCTGGCGGGCAAAGGGGGGGGGGCGAGAGTGCGTTAAAGTCCCACGCGCTCCACGTCATCACAGATGGAACGAGTCAACTACGAGTCTCCGAAAGGGAAAAGAGGGTCTGACTAATACCAACTTAGAAAGAGCGGAGACTCCAGCGGTGACGAAGGCAATTGAGTAGTTTGAGAACTGAAAAAACCAGTTGATGAACGCAACGAGTTGAGGAGACGGCGCGAAAGAACGAGCGGATGAGAAATTGGCGAAAACTCGGAAACAGGTTGACAAATTTGACTCGCGAGCTCTGCCGAGGAATCAGCTCAGATCGAAACGAGTAACGTCGTCGGAAAAGACGACAGAAGTGTCAGTATACATTGCGGGCAAGATACTAATTGAGCGCCTCAAGCTGATTACAGCGCAGGGCCGAGTCAGAAGGTACCTGCAGAACTAAACGACGAGCGTGCGAGTGAGAGCGGGAACGAGCCCCGGGGACGTAGCCAAAAGCCAGCAGTGCTCACTGGTAACGGCAAACAAACGGAAGACCGGAAAATACCGCAGTGTTTGTCGAGTAAGAGTAACATGAGTGTGAAAGACGCCCCCAGCAGCAGTAATGCTGCGCCCAGCGCTGGGCATACCAGGGGAGCGAACGATCACGAGAGAGTACCTGATCCAGAGAAGTAAGGAACGAAAGAGTATCGATCAACATCTCAACGGATGCAGAATGCAAGCTGCCCCGAGCATACGCGACCAACGGAAGCATATGAGCAATTGCTGATCGAAAAGCGTCTGAGAGACGCAGCAAATTCCGACGAGGATGAAAACGACTTTGAGGTCGAGGAGACGTACCAGTTGCGAGAATTGCGGGGAGCAAAACGCTCTCTGGTGGAACACTGGTTCAGTGGGGAGAGCGCGGTTGAGAGTACCGAGGATATAGGTGGCCAGTACACAATCGCATCCGGTAACGCTGCAGTGTGCGCCCACCTCCTCCAAGGGAACACGACGGAACGAGCAAGCACTGATGACCTGGGTAATCCAGTCGAGATCATTATCAACGGGGTAGTGGGCGACGATCGGAATTACTTGGGCATCGTGAGGGGGGGAAACTGTTTAAAGCATTGTATGACACCGGAGCAACACATACGATGGTGGACGATGGTGTCATAAGCCACCGCAAGGACCGGCTGATACCGACAACCACAGCGGTGTACAATGCAAACACAGACAGAATGAACGTCCCGGGCAAACTGAAGATGAAATTGGACGTGGATGAAACGATCCAAACAATGGGAGTATTAGCCGCACATAATCTGGAATACGATGTGTACATCGGAAAAGATTTTGTGAAGTTGTTCAAATGCAAGGAAGACGATGAAATCAAGTCGTGGAGAGTAGGTTGAGGGAAGTGGAGGAAATTTTTGAACGCCTCAACTGGAGTGCACTCTGACGATTATGTATACGCAGAGTGCGCCGGAATTTCAGCGGTGAACAACGAAGATCGGGAAAAAATTGAACGACTGATCGAGAAATGTCTGACAGAAGAAGTTGACAGGCTAGGAGTAACCGCGATGACAGATCATCATATCGAAGTACAAGAGTCCCCGCCGATCAGACGAAAATTGCGGAGAATGTCACCAGTGGTACAATAGATTGCGAAAGCTGAAGTGCAGAAAATGTTTGAGCAAGGAGTTATCGAATGATCGGGCAGTGATTGATGCAGCATGCCAGTCATTGTCAAGGAAGCGGACGGGTCGTCACGATTTTGTATAGGTTATCGAGATGTAAACAGAGTAACAGAACCAGACGCGTACCCTATCCCAAATATCGATATTAGTTTAGATAAATTACGAAAAGTGCGATTCATCACGAAAATCGATTTGAAATTAGCGTATTATCGGATTAAGTTATAGAAAAACAGTCGCAAGTACACGGCATTTGCAGTACAGGGGTCCGGTTTATGGCAATTCAAAAGGATGCCCTTCGGACTCTCGAACTCACCGATGACTTTCCAGTGACTGATCGACGCCCTCTTTGGGTGACTTGATCATCGCAACGGAAACGTTCGAGGAGCACCTATTCTGGCTTGAGAGGGTGCTGAAAAAGGTACGGGAAGCGAACCTGACAGTCAACCGAAGGAAAAGCGAGTTCTGCTGTAAAGAAGTAAAATATTTAGGATATTTGCTTGATGCGGGAGGCCTGCGGCCAGACCTAGTGAAAGTTGCGCCGGTTCTCGAGTATCCGGCACCTGAAAACGTGGAATAATTGAGAAGATTTTTGGGCATGATTGGATGGTACGCGGGATTTATCAAGAACGCGAGAGAGAGAGTCCACATCGCAAGGTTTGCCCTGTGCGCGTCGCGGTCCCGGTATTGCCCCCCCTCTCCCTGGCCCGGGCCTTTCCCTTCGCCTCCCGAGTCACATGGCGAGAACGACCGCGCGCTGAGGCGAGTCCCCGCGTGCCGGCCATCCCCCTTCCTCCCCTCCACGCAAAAATTCCGTGCTCCCGAGTGAACTAGCCGAGGCCTTCCCGGTACCCGTAATGAATACGGAGTGACCGGTAGAGCCAATCCCTACGCGATTCCTCAGTGCAACCTTGTGCGAACGGGCACCAGGTCATAACGCGGACTGAGCCACGCGATTGACTGCTGAATCAAAATGATTCGATTGTCCTTTCGGACGATATGTTTCACAATGATATGTAACAGAGCTAAATGTCGGGAATCGACTTGGAATTGAGACCTCCAAGCTCGTTCGAGTTCTATCGAGAAGTGTTCGACCAGCGGATTGCCAGCCACGTAAACGTACTCGTTCTCGTCTTTTTCAAATTAGTGGAGGTGGTCGCCAATCACATAATTTGTTTCGGTGACTCATCATCGCTCGAATATGTATATATTTTGTGGCTGTATGTGCAAAGGCACGATCGTTTTACAGTACGAGTAAGCAAAGATATTCATCTCTGGTATAAGTCTCCGATTTGAAGTTCAAGCCTATATGATGCTGTACACACACGTTCGTGGGCGCACCCACTATATTTCTACATGAGCCCAAATGACTACAAACTGTTGTGGAACGTAACATACTCCGCGCGCGGAATTGCAAGTAATGAAATTCAAAGTACATAGCAAAATGTTTTGATATATATCAACAACTTATATATAATCCATGTTAACCAGATTCGTGCAATTTCCAAAATGAAGTATGCTACAAATGAATAAACAAAATATGAACTAACTTTGATAAAATGAAAGATGAATAGGTATTACAACGGTCCTAAACCGCTGCTATATCTGTATATATACGCGACTCGCACGATCAGCCGCGCGAGCTCGCTCGCCCGGCAACTACGCAGTTGCGCAGTCGACCACCGCGTAGCTTCTCTCTGCCTCTCACTCGCGTCTCGACCGCGGAGTGCCTCGCGCCACCGGACGTTCGACACTTCTCGTCTCGCCCGCCACACAGCAACTTCTCTCTCACGGAGCTCTCCTGCTCCGAGCAAACGGGCCTTTGCTGAGCCGCGCACGTGGCTCATCCAGTACGGCACGCAACCCAAGTAAGTCATCCAGGCGTAGGAATCAGGACTAGCCAACAGGCGAAACATTTCCTAGTGGACCTAAAGGAGACTGACTTTGCTCAGCTTCCTTTATCTCTGCGTGCCGCATTACTAGCTCCGGGCGTGAAACTGCGAAACATCAATCCATATAGGATTGAAAGGACTATCAGTAGTCGGAGTTCGCTGTCGCGTTTCGCGTACGGGTCGGAAAAGCGCCGCCACGTGCATAGTCTAAGTAGGTAGTTGTGAGTAAATTCAACCGGGCGTCGGCCATTTTAGCAGAGTGCGGGGCTGCCAGTGAGGTAACTTCACGGTCGTTCAGTACATCGGAACAACAAATTCCGATCGGAGAATCGACTAGTGTACGTAAATTCGGGAGAAACGTTGAGGAGTACGCATCGTCGTGTGAGAAATTGCATCTCGTGTTGGAAACTCGCGTGCGTAGTACGAAATTACAAGTCAGTCGTTTTAGTATAAAAAACCTTGCGCCTAAACCAAAGTCGTGTAATAATCAACAATCTTTTAGTAGAGTCAATTTTAATTTCGAGGAGAAATCCTCGTATAACCGCTGTTACAGGTCGTCGCAGTCTCGTAGCGTGTTGAACGCTTCCGACGCGCCACGCCGAACATAGCAGTACAGGAGAGGGTTGCGGTTGCCGTCCACCGCCCTCTCCTCATTTAAGGGCAGCTTATGCCGCTTGGGCTCCAACCGGAGCACCAGCATTGTTTGTCGTCGCCACGTCAAATTGATCATTCCATAGTTTTCTTTTTCTCAATAAACTAAAGTAGAATTCAGCCTACTGGTTATCATTTGTCTCCTACAAAACACCTTTTCCCATGCATGCGTCCGAATAAAATATAAGTTTCAATTTAAGAGTGCAGTGCACCCACAAAAATATTCATTTATGCTGATTGACTGCTTCACAGTCAATACTTATAAAATAAGTCGCTGCAGTATGTATATGCAATTCGAAATCGCACACATTTGAAGTTATTGCACATAATATCATGTGTAAGATGAGTATGAATATTAACATAATAATTAGAATATAAGATAAACAAAATAAAATACTACGTTTCAAAACTAAAATAATAAGTTTCAATTGTCTAAGTAACGGGCAATGAACATAATCGAGTAATATTCCGTTTGTGTAGTCCGGTAGATGTCTTGACATTGACGACTCGGTTGATTCCATCGCTCCCAGGACAAACTTCGACGACAACACCCAGCGGCCAGCGAGCTGTTGGAGAATTTTTATCAATAAGAATGACGACTGATCCTGGTTCTATAGTCACCTTCGATCCATGCCATTCTTGTCTCTTTTGTAATTCGGCTAAGTGTTCCTTGACCAACGACTCTGAATATCTTGCCTGGCCTTCGTTATGAAGCGCCACGTTGACAGGCGATTTTCTGGAACCATGAGCAAATTTTGACTTGGTAAGAAATCAAGTTGTTGACAAATGAGTATATCAGCAGGAGACAGTGCTTGGGGATCATCGGGATCAGCTGATAATAGCTTCAATTTGGATTAAGGGGGGATATACAGGTCGAACGAGAAAAAAAACTTATTTTTGAAAATCGTTTTTCAAGGGTAGTTTTTAATCAAATCTATCGAAAATTTTCGACAGTTATAAGTTGATCCATGTAGTATACAAAAATATTTTTTTTAAATTTTTCCTCACAAAATGGCGGCCGTTAGATAGCGTTGAAAAATTACCTCTATTTTGCTTGTGCCGGCTCTCCTGGTCGCAATTTTGATCGGAAATTAAAAAAATCAAAAAAATTTACATTAATTACATTCACAGTTAGTAGATGAATTATCAAAAAAGAATTAAAAAAAAAATTTGCACTTTTGGCGTATCTTTTTCGAAAAACTCAATTTTTTTCAATTTTTTTCCCGCCATTTTCTCACATTTTTCCATATTTAATCATAAAATATTACAATAATTTTTAATTCATCTGATAGGTAATACTATAATAAAGAAACCCTATAAGTTTCAGCTGAATCGGATAATTAGTATTACCGGCATAAGCTCCAAAAATGCAGTTTTGAGAAAAACGCGTTGAAAGTTTTAAATTACCGTTAAATCGTACTTACACTTCAATCAGCAATCCCTTGAAGAAAACACTTGGAGTTCGAATTTTGAAGAAAGGGTTTCAGGAGCAAATTCCACGGGAAATTTACTAACTTTTTATGAAAAAAAAAAAATCGAATTTTTTTTTCATTCGAACTGTATATCCCCCCTTAATAGAGTATTCAATTCTACATCAGTTATAAGACTATCTTTCAAAACGCGTTTCAAATGATGTTTGAATAATTCAACGGCTGCTTCCCACAGACCCCCAAAATGTGGCGAGAGTGGTGGATTGAAATTCCAAATTATGCGCTTTTCATGCGCGAAGTTTTTCATGCTCTCGACATGATCGTGTGAATTGAGGAGATTATACAGATCTTGTAGTTCGTTATTAGCTCCAAAGAAGTTAGTACTATTATCCGAGAAGACTTGGGTTGGGATTCCGCGTCTGCCGATAAGTCGTTCGAGCGCTGCAAGAAAACCTTCCGTAGTTGTATCGCTAGTGATTTCAATATGTAGAGCCTTAGTTGCCATACAAACGGAAACGCAACCATTAGCTTTTATCTTATTTCAATTCCGTTCTTTTTTTCTCTGATCAGGATTGGACCGAAGAAATCAATTCCGACGTGTTCAAACGCAAACGCTTCAGATACTCGAAATTTTGGCAAAGCTGCCATTTTAGCATGTGAAAATCGTGGTTTTTCTCGAATTTTGACAGTAGCTTTACTATGTACTCTGAAGTGTCAAAAGCTATTGAGATTTATCATTTATCAATCAGGAACGTTTCTATGCAAAATGTGGAAATAACATGCAATCAGCTCCGGCTTCTCTCTTTGGCCGCTAGGTGGCGAACCGGTGTTCGAGCCGTTCACGCGGTTTCTTTTGCTATTACAATAAACAAGGTTCAAGGTCAACATGTAAATATGTCGGAAATGATTTACGCTCAGATTGTTTTTCACACGGGCAGTTGTATGTTGGATTTTCTAGGATGGGTAAATCGGAAAACTAATTCATCCCATTGCCAAATGATAAAGAGAAAACCAAAAACGTTGTTTATTCTGAAGTACTCTAGAGATTTGAAACTTTAAATACTTGAATGTTACGTTTTTATTCCTATGCATAGTTAATAATTATCATTCGAATTCTATTAACTCAGAGAGCAGGCGAAGCCGCTACGGGGGATGCTAGTAAACATTATAAAACTCATACACTGGTGTCTATTCTGTTCTGTGCCCTGCCTGGTTAAAAACCATTTAGGTTATGGGCCCAGCATGCTTCCACTGCGCGTTCGTGTATCGTATAAGTGAACAATAAGTGACACAAGTGTACAAGGAGGAAATGACGGTCAACGACATGGCAGACTTCAAGGAGACTACGGAAGTCGGGGCGGGATTGGAAAATGGCATCAGTAAGTAATTACTATTGAGTGCGAATCGCGAATCGCGGGTGCCGGTATCATAAGTTTCGACAAAAGTTAGTGCCGAGTGTCCATCAATCGCTCGATGAATGAAATGTTCGTGCGTTCGTTGATACGCAAAAGTAGTTGGGCCGCGCGAAACATGAAGGAAAGTCGCGCGTGTTGGGACAAGAGCCGGGCAGAACGGCAAAGCGGCTCGATTCTTGGAATCGGTCGACCGGCGCATGTTTTGATGCGGCGCTGCGGCCCGCGCTCGCGCGCAAGCACAAGAAGGGCGCACGGTGGGGAGGCGGCTTTGCTGAGCGAGAGCGGTTGCTCGCGCATACGAATGGATGGTGGGGGAGCGGACGGCCTTCGCGGTACACTCGCACATGCATGAACGGCGGGCGAGCGGACTGCGCTCGCGGTGCACACTCGCGCGCGTAGATGGCGGGACGCTGCTCGCTGAACGCTCACATGCAGTGGCAAGAGCGTGAACAGGAGCGCGCACACGCTTACTTAACTGATGAATACAATAAGGTTATATGTAAGGTGTGCGGCCCGGGTCAGGCAATCGCGTGCGTGCTCGCGTTGACAAAAAAAGGATAGTGGGGACAACGGTGGAGGGTGCAAAAACACACTTCAACCTTACTGAGTGTGTGCGCATATATATACATAAATATGCAAAGGATTGACTAGGACGTGGGACGGGCGGTTGGGTGGGCCCGCCTGAGGGGCTGTCACTAGCCGCAATATCATTCTCGGACGTACGAATGATATCTCGATTTAGATATAAGAAGGTGATTCCTAGGATAAGTTTATAGCATGCTGGTTCGTGTGAATGTGTTTGACGCTGTATGCCAAATACAATAATACGACAATAATTGAAAATAAAATTGAATATGGAATGTTGAAATGATTATTTAATGCGGAAGGTACAATTCTGGAATGTTTGCCATAGCTTTGGAGAATCTCAATCTGTCTCGAGAAGAGAAACAAACTCTGAAGGATTTTCATGAGAAGTGTTCCCAAGAATTTTGGGACTTCGATAAAAGTCATCCCAATGGAATCACGAGGATAAGGTCTATGACGAGGAAATCTCAGAGATACAGAAGGAAGATAAGCTTCTGAAGGAAGAAATACCAGATGGTTCTTCAACCTTGATAGAAAACAAGGACAAGCCTAGCTCTGAGATAAAAACGGTTGATAATGAGAATACGGCAGTTACTGCAGGAAAAGGAAGTAAGGTGGATCAAGGATGTCAAACTGAGTTGACATTAAGTAAAAATAATACTAGTAAACCAATTATTATTACAAATGATAAGGTAGTTACTCGATATAAGGTAATCAATAATCATAATACTCGTAGTCTCTCAAATGTAAAAATTAGTGAAGAACTGAAAGAGGTTTGGGAACAACTAGAAGCTGTTCATGCATCATCAGTGGAGATGAGAAATGAAATGCTCAAAGCATACAAAGACTCTCAGCGAATTCGCCAGTTTGCCAATGATGTGGCGCGTCAGCTCAGAGGAACAAATGAGTCAATAATAAGACAATCCACAAGGGATATTGAACTGGCTGGGAATGCATCCTTGAATTTAGTCAAAATTGCCAGTAAAAAGGTAGATAAGGAATTGGAAGACATAAAACTTAACAGAAAAGCCCAGGCCCAGGTATTCATACAGACCCTAAAGAAAATGGAGAATGAGTTCAAAAGCCTGTATGAAGAAGATCCAAATAATAAGTCGGACTCTCACAAGGGCGCCGAAGGTAGTAAAGGTGCTCAACGAAGGTGGTCATGGAAGTACGGATGGATATGAACAGGTAAATTGTAGTAATCAGATAATATCTAGGGACGAGATCTTGGACATATGTAAACGAGAAATGATAAAATTGAGGGGAGAAAGTACATGGATGAATAGTTCGTGTAATGCAAATCATGATCAACTAAATCTTTCTCTGGCGGATGAAGGTAGTAGCATAAGGAGGGATTATGAATTGAAAACAAAACTTAGATTCCAGTATTTTTATGATTTTTTCACGTCGGAGCTGCAATCTTCAGATCTTCTCCACGTAATTGATTCTTCGTCAACGACTTCTACATTCCTTGATGTTACTCTGAAGGAAAAATTGAACTATAAAGTCAGAGATATCATTATTAACCGGGTGAATTCCAGTTATTATCCTAAAATCTGTGAGATAAAAGATACAAAGTTAATAGTAGAAAAACTGAAAGAAATAAAACGGTGTGAATCAAATCTAACAACGGTGGATTTAAGGGAAAGATTGTATGAAATGAGATATTCTCCTAAAAAGCGGCTTCGGCATTCATAGATAAATTTGATGAATGTGTAAGAATGTTCGGAAACTTAGAACCGGAAGGTCTGCCAGAAAAAGAGAAAAGAGACATCTTTTATAAATCAATCAGATAAACTGTACCTTCTGTACAGTTGGCCGATTTCGCAGCCCGTGATCAAAATGGTATAGGTTTAATATGTATAAGTTGTCGATCTTTGAGGGCCAATCCAGAGTGAAGTGGAAAAGGGAAAATTCACAAAATCCACCGCATATTTATTTGATGCGACGTTTCGCCAGTTAGGTTCACTGGCCTCATCAGGCAGTTTTGAATGAAAATATAATATTACGTCCGGCAGTGGAACCTAACTGGCGAAACGTCGCATTAAATAAATATGTGGTGGATTTTGTGAATTTTCCCTTTTCCACTTCACTCTGGATTGGCCCTCAAAGATCGACAACTTATACATATTTGGAATAATGGAGGGTGCACTGCATAATATTAGGTATAGGTTTAACTTATGAAAAACTTAAAACTTATATTTTGCAGATTGAAGCAGAAAAGCGAAACGACGGTGGTCAAGGTGGTCAAGGCAGTGACACAAGGGAGACGGTACTAGCTACCAAAACCCCTGGGCAACAAATCGTTGTTGGGAATGTGATGGTCAAGGTCACTGGACTAACGAGTGCCCGCGCACTGATGGCAAGAAGCTATTTTTCAGCTGCAACGATTTCTTTGACGTTGAACACATCAAGTACAACTGCCCAAAGAAACGCAGTGCTCGTGGACGAGGCTCCAAAAGGTATGTTTCTCCACGCGGTCATGGTTTTTCTAGAGGCGGCAGCGGCCGATTCCGCGAGAACAGAGGCAGAGGTTCTAGTCAAGGTAATTTCAAGGGAGGTAAAAGGAAGGGGGACAATACAGAAAACGGTGGTTTACGAAGTGAAATGGGAAAAACTGCTCACAATGTAAACGCAGGAAATAATTCTCATAATAACCAGGAATCTCAGAGCAATGGTGGTTCCAAAGCAGTCGACTCGACAAACAAAGGTAAGAACCACATTCATATTTTGTTGAAAATTGTAATGAGTATGTCAATGTATATGATGATTCCGATTGTAATGATGAACGCCCGTTGCTGTTCAGATGTATAAGTGACTCAGGAGCAACGGACCATATGTCAAAAAGTAAGGTAGTTTTCAAATTACTTGACTTGTCCAATCAAGAGATAATTCGATGCGCGAATGCAGATGAATCTGCAAACTTGAAATCGGAGGGAGTAGGTACGGTGGCAATAAAATCAAGTAACGGTGGAATGATGCAATTAGATAACGTAATCTATGAAAAATCACTCTCCGATAATCTATTGTCCTCGAGGAAATTCGCAGAATCTGGTCTTGCTATATACATGGACAGTCAACGTATTGACATATTTGATCCTAAATCGAATCAGTTGTTCTTGACCGGAATTTATAGTAAACCTTTCTGGATTATTGAGTTAGAAGTTGAACAGGTAGGTATGTCGGAATCTGAATGTAAAAATCTGAGTCGAAAAATCTTTGTCAACTTAACCAGAAGTGATAATAATCACGTTACATGGAGCGTAACTAGAAAATTAAGAATGGAAGGAAATGGAATGGATAGAACAAATGGTCAAGATGACACGTTTACGGTAGTGAAGTCATCTGAACTTGATAATTCTGATGAGACAGAAATTGCTTAGGTGGATCCCAAGAACGATAATACATCTGAAAGGGGGATTTCTAATTTCGATGTTACAATATGTGACAAAAAGTTCAACAGCATCAATGAATTGACTAAAATAGAAGATGTAGAAGAAAGTCCATTTACTGAAACAAATCGAAAATTCTTGATGTGGGGACGGAGTGTTCTTTACGGAACCCCGGAGCCCGCAGGGATCAGAGTTCGGTGTTCGGTTGCGTGTGAGTATGTATGTGGAAGAGTGAGTGATAAATTGAATAAATGACGAGTGAATGTTTGTGAAAATCGACGAATGTATTCGTATGTTGAATACAAGTGTCACAGAAGTGTCTCGGGCGCGAATAATTAATAACTGAAGTGAGAAAAGAGTTCAAGGGGGTCACGGCGCGAATCGTACACGAGGAGCGGCCGGTTGTTGTGGCTCGCTCGCGGACTCGCGATAACTGCCGACTCGGCGCCGCGCAGTCTATTGTCCGATGGCGGCCGAGTCCACTATTTCAAATTTTGAACCAATCAGAGGGTGACGCGTGATTGATCACGCCATTGAGTGGACTCGGTTACCGGCGGACAGCATGTGTGCGTGAGCACACGACTACACCCCAACACTTGAGAAATAACAAGGCTCTGTTATGGCATGTAAGGTTGGGTCATGCATCATTAAAGTATCTGAAGCAGTTACAAAAGCTGCACCCAGAAATTGCTCCATTGAAAGATGCTGTTTTTGATAAATCAATTATGGATTGCGGAGTGTGTGCTTTATCGAAGCTCAATAGGAAGTCCCTTTCTTCTGTGAGAGTGAGGGCTGCAGAGCCACTCCAGATAATTCATGCACACACGATGGGGCCAATTAGCCCTGCCAAACATCCCAAAAGATACCGCTCTATTGTAGTATTCATAGATAATTTCTAACGATTGGCTATGGCCTACCCTATGCGTCATAATTATGAAGCGGGACAATGCCTGTGACGGAGAAGATCGTCACTATGGACGGAGAGGCTGCTCGCCACCGGCTCGGAAGGGCAGCACTCTCCAGCGCGCCAGCGAGCCGCGGCGCGCGAGAAATCCGGCGGCGCGAGGCCGGGAGCGAGCACGCGGCGGACGGCATTCTCGACCGGTGCCCGCAGCATAACAGACGCGACGCGAACTGACTTCCGAGCCAAGTGTGCGTGCGTGTGAGATTGTGAGCGTGAGTGCGTGCCCGGAGACAAGTACACGACGAGCACGAGGGAGCCGAGGCCGACGGCAGCACAACGGGCCCCAGCGACGACGACGAGGAGTAAGAACGAGCAAGCGAGCGAGAGAGACAGCGTATCGCAGGTTTGGTTGTGCGCGTCGCGGCCCGGCACTTCCCCCTTGTGAACGTGTATGTTGGCGAGCGCGTCAACACATCCTTAAAAACGGCGGGCTCCGGCCCTGGCCCGGGCCCTTTTCCCTCGCCCCTGAGTTACACGGTAGAACAAACGCGCGCGGAGGCGACTCCGTTCAAGTCCCCGCACGCCGTTCGTCTCCCCCCACGCGAGAAGTCCGTGTTCCCGAGCGCGTGAGCTAGCCGAGACATTCCTGGTGCCCGTAATAAATACGGAGTGCCCCGGTAGAGCCATTCCTTAGTGCAACCTGTTGAAAATGGGCACTAGGTCACATGCCTCGAACTTTTTGTCAAAACTTCTCGAAATATCTTGGGCAGAGACGCAAAGGTATCTTTTCTAAGGTGTGATAGAGGGACAGGATTTACAGGTGGTTATACTGTAGAGGTGTTGGAAAAACTTAATGCGGAATTGCAGCTGGCCTGTCCAGATACTTCTCAACACAATGAAGTGGCTGAACGTTTCAACCAAACGATTCAGAAAAAGGTAGAAGCAATTACCCAGCTTTGAGACGCACTCCAGTGCCTATCATTTATAATTTTTTGGCGGTCGCGCTGACACGTACGCTTTTATCATAACGAATCAAACGAGTTAAGAAGAGCGCGATCATTTTTTGGTCCTTCGAGCCGGATAATGCGGAAGGAGAGCGTGAAGAATTCACGTGACCCGATAGCGAGACGCTACCAAACTCAGTCCAAGCCGCATCCCGTGCCGCAGACAAGCAAAACCGAAACTCCGGGATCGGTTCGCGTTGCGCTAGAATTTACCAGTAGAAACTTCAACGCGAAGCAACGCAGAATTTGAAGGCGGAAAACCCCAGTAAACCTGCACGGACGGCGGCGCAGCCATCTTGCTACCACGACGGTTGGCAGCATCGCGAGAGCGGGACAAGCAGCCGTGGCCGCAGCCTAAAAATAAAAAAAAATTGGCAAGAACCCGATGCAGGCGTGTTCATCACCAAGGTGCGTACGCCAAGTATGGATAAAGGACGTCGAGATCGCAGAGCGTATATACAACGCGCCCGGGAGCAGTGAGTCTCGCTAGTGTCGCGCCCAGTGCGGTATTCATAGCGTTTGAGTTCGGCACTGCACCCAGTCGCCCGCCAGTCAACAACGCTGAGCGCGTGCCTTCGATCGCCCAGGCCGTATGGAAAATCAGCCGCCGGGTCGCTGCACGAGACGCATCTCGACACCCAGGGCACCTCACGCCACAGCAACTTGGCCGTTCTAGTGCGGTGGTGCAAAAAGTAGATCGGTGGGCGACTTAACCTCAAAGAGTGGACGGACAATCAGTAACAGGCGATACGGATCGCAGGCATGATAACTCGCAAGAGCAGTGAATCGCACTAGTGTCGCACCCAGTGCGGTGTATATAGAGAGTGTTTGAGACTGATTACAGACGGTCGCTTGAATTCACCACGCCGCCGAGCACGTGCTCGCAATAACCGCCATCCGCTCGCAGCACTAATCAATCCGACCACCAGTGCAATCCAAGCCCACTGCTCCGAACATCATTCTCCAACCATGGGGACAGTCGACGATGAGTTAAAGGATCAACGACGCATTGCCGGCCTCATTTCGGGCTTGGCATCCCTAAATACCAACCCAGCAGCAACAGCGTATCCCAGTATAGACTTCCACGTGAGACTGGAGACCCTTGAGTCGTACTGGGAAAAATTCACTGAGAATGACCTCATCATCAACAGACAGGCGGTTTCCCTCAAGGAAAGAACCTACTTCAAAACCAATTGTTTGTTCGACAAAACTTCATATGAATATGCGACTGCCAAGGGCTGGATGAGACTACGAATCAAGGAGTTGGAGGCTCTCGAGGCACCCCCACCCAGGGTACCATCTGGGCCTGCTCTCACCACGAGAACGTCAAATCAAGCTGCATTGGAAACTGTAAAACTTCCAAAATTCTCTGGCGTTCAACGTGACTGGGAGCCGTACTATTGGGGAACAATTCTCTGCCTTAGTACTCCTTGACACAGGTATGCCTCAAATCATTAAATTTCAGAGATTGATTAACAGCCTGGATGGAGCAGCTCTACGGACAGTCCAAGGCATTCGAGTAGTGGGAGAAAACTTTCAAGCAGCCTGGGACGCGCTAACCAAGAAATACGACAACAAGCCCTTACGTTTCTTGATGCAGATGCAAACTCTGGACAGTCTACAACCAGCAATCAAGGAAACTGCTTCACACCTCAGCGGACTCATCACTGCTGCCTCAGAGGCTACTAGTTATTTCCAGGATCTGGAAAGACCTTTTCAGCACTAGGATGACATCATCAACTACTTTATTGTAAAGAAAATGGCCGATTCAACCCGACTGGACTGGGTCAAATTTGTCGAGAGTGAGAAACTGGGTGAGTTTCCGAAATACAAGGAGCTGCAAACCTTTGTGCAGCACAGAATTCACTCGATGTAACTGGCGCAAGCAAGGAACGGAGGCAACAGCACCTAAACCCAAGGCCAATCAGTGGAGACAGTAAAAAAACCTGCCCAGCCTGGGAAAAATCAGAACACGAGAAAATTCCTGGAAAAGGCAAAATTGTGCACAAATTGCCTTCGAACACACGCCCTCGAGGCTTGCATCTCCAAGGGACGTTGCTTCTTGTGTGGTGGCAAGCACAACACCAAACTTTACCAGGATGGATCTATGGGGACCCGTACCAGCCAACTACCACTTGCTGCAGCCCAGCTTCCAACAGAGAATTCAGTGACAGGCTTGAATATTAGCGTGATGGCTTTGGAACATCAAAACTGTTTCTCACCTACTGCTGTCGTGGACATCTATACAGCCACTGGTCAGCGAGCGACAGTTGGAGCCCTTCTGGACAGCTGCGCCAAGGACTCATTCATGAGCGAGCACCTAGTTCAAGTGCTGTCGCTCCCAAGACAACGCATTGAAGTACTATGCACTGGCCTGTCTGGGAAAGCAGTCTCGGTGGCCCACAACAGAACAACAGCCACCATAACCTCAAAATTTAATTCTGATACCAAAATTGATTTTACAGCGCTCGTACGCGCACTTTCGTAAGAAAGTGGCAACTGATTCACCGAGCAGAGGGTTACAGGCCGACTCGTGGAAACATCTGAATGGCCTACTGTTGGCGGACCCGGGGTTTGCTACCCCAGGCAGAGTGGACTGCATTCTCAGCTCACAGGTCTTCGCTGCAGTCATCCTTAACGGAATCAGGCACGGCCAACTGGGCCAGCCCTTGGCCATGGAAACCAAGCTTGGTTGGGTGGTGCTCGGTGCAGGTCAAACTGGCTCTCCATCTGTGCCATCCAGATCAGTACTACGCACGGTGACGACAGATGACTCGGAGCTGACTCAAGCTCTATTACGATTTTGGGAGCTTGAGGAGGCCCCAGGAATAACACACACGCCTCGAGAGCATCACGAGTGCTACAAACATTTTCTCGAGACGACGACCAGGAACGCGGACGGCCGTTTCATTGTTCGTCTACCCTTCAAGGAGCCGCCGACCTTACCAGACTCCAGAACGGTTGCAGAGGCATGCCTACGACGCCTGGAGCGAAAATTCTTACGTGAGTCGAAACTTGCGGAAGCTTACAGCGACTTCATGCAGGAGTATTCTGATCTGCAGCATATGGAAATTGTTCCACAAAACAAGGTAAAAGCGTCAAAATCTGGTTACATCCCACACCACGGAGTCTTCAAACGTGACAGTGATAAAATTCCACGTGACAGTAATAATGATCCACCCTGAGGACCGCGACTGGCAGCATATTTTGTGGCAAAATCAAGTATGGCGTCTCTGCACTGTCACATATGGCCAAGGTTGCGCGCCATTCCAGTCGAACGCATGCATGTTGAAATTGGCTGATGATGGAACCCATTCGTTACCCAAGGCCGCAGCAATTATTCGGAAAAAGAGGTATGCAGATGACTTTTATATCGGAGCGGATACTCTAGAAGAACTGACCGAATCACGAGATCAGCTGGTGGCGCTGCTGGGTTCGGCTGGCATGTCAGTTGGAAAATGGGCGTCGAATAATGCAGGAATTCTTCAGGACCCGCTGGGCCACGATACCCAAGAGGCGATTCATATCTCACAAGAAAATGAAGTCGTCTCAACGCTCGGCGTCCGATGGCTCCCGTCTGAGGACGTATTTGTGTTCAAGGCTTGTAAACCGGCAACCATCATCGGCCGCTCACCAAAAGGATCATTCTCTCCGAAATCTTCAAATTGTACGACTCCATTGGGTTTCTAGCAGCTATCGTCATTCGAGGAAAAATGCTCATGCAAAAGCTGTGGCTGCTGAAGCTGGGCTGGGACGATCCATTACTATCAACGATCACCGATGCTTGGTTGTCATTCAACGACCAGTTGGTAAATTTGGAAAGCATCTGAATCCGCCGTTGGCTCGGCACGTACAAGGACTCTCGTTGGTATCTTCACGCCTTTTGTGACGCTTCTCAACAGGCATACGGAGCAGCCCTCTACGTCTCGGTTAAGTCGGAAAATGGAGCGGCGGTTAAACTACTCACAGCTAAGGCGAAGGTGGCCCCCGTCAAGGTCGTAAGTCTTCCAAAGCTTGAGCTTTGCGGTGCCCACTCGCTGGCTCGTTTAGTCAACCATACGGTAACAAGCCTTGAGAGTAAGCCAGCTCAAATTCACTGCTGGACCGACTCGAAAGTTGTTTTGGCATGGCTGCAGTCACACCCATCTCGTTGGAAGGTCTTCGTTGTCAACCGAGTGAGTGAGATTGCCACACTGCTTCCCAGCGCGACTTGGCGTCATGTGTGCTCAGCTGACAACCCTGCCGACCTGGCCAGCCGAGGAGTTACTCCCACTCAGCTGAGAGACTCTCGTCTCTGGTGGGAGGGCCCGCCCTGGCTCTCGAGACCGCAATCCGAGTGGCCCATCTCGTCTTTGATAACCTTCTTCACAGCGTTGGAATCGTTGCCGGAGAGAACGCAAGATTTCGTCCCGCAGGAGTCCGAGATCTTACAATGGACGGCACGCTTCTCGTCATTTGAGAAAATTGTCCGCATCCTTGCTTTCATCCACCGCTGGAGAACCAACTCGAAATTGAAACGAGGCGATCGGCGACTCAACTGGCTATCTGCATTCGAGCTCCAATCAGGCTTTCGCATGTTAATTGAAGGCGTTCAACTCATTTGTTTCAGTTCGGAGTTGAAACAGCTCATCTCAGGGAAAGGAGTCGCCCCTGCGAGCAGCATCGTGAGACTTTCGCCATTCGTCGATCCAGAAGGGTTGCTTAGAGTTGGTGGCCGACTCCAGAACGCCTTTCTAGCTATGGAAGAAAAACATCCAATAATTCTCTCGTTCGACAATCATGTTGCCCGATTACTCGTCGCTCAGACCCACCTCGACACACTCCACGGTGGCCCATCACTCGTCCAAAGCCAACTGTGCCGCCGATTCTGGTTGATTCGTAGCAGAAACTTCATTCGAAAAATCGTCCACGAGTGCCTTACCTGCGCGCGATACGGAGGCCGCACACTCAATCAACAAATGGCACCACGGCCAGGGTTTAGAACCAGGCCAGCCCGCCCATTTACGCTAACCGGAGTGGATTATGCCGGCCCATTCCAGATTAGATGCGCTCCAGGTCGAGGCCAGAAAACGTATAAAGGGTACGTCGCTATTTTTATATGTATGGTTGTACGGGCTGTACACATTGAGGTCGTTTCGAGCCTCACTTCACAAGCATTTCTAGCTGCGTTCAAGCTTTTTTCTGCTCGTCGCGGTACACCCAGTTGTATCTACTCGGACAACGGCACCACCTTTAAGGGCGCCGATGAGGAGTTGCGCTGGCTCTTTCGTGAAACATCCAAGTTCAGCGAGGAAGTCGCCGCGACTCTCACCAAGGCCACATCTCGGACGTCCACGCTGGTACGGTGGGCGGTGTGCTTTTACCGCAATTAGCAGAGCAACATCAAGAAGTCTGAATGAAGAGCTCCAGGTTCACAAGAGCCTCAATAACAATCTATAGTTATCAACTTAGGCCGGTCGCGCGTCTGTTATCTCGTTGTAACTATATTGGTAATTGTCACGCATTAATTTTGTATTCAGCTGATTGATATTGCCACTCAGTCTTCAATTTTCAAACCATATGTATTTTGGTTATTTTGTTCTCAGTGGTTGTGAGCCACTCTAGATTATGCTTTCTAGTTAATTTCCATTATTCAATTCAAGTATTTAATTCATCGGTTTTTGTTCTGGGTATTGTTTAACGAAATCTCCCATATATTTCGTGGCGGGCAGTATGTTCAGGCCGTTGTTTCCTATTTTGCGGAATTCGGCCTGATTCGAGAACTTTGCGCGAGATCGCGCTATCAATCATGTACGCGATCGCGCCCACACCGCAGCTCCTTCGTTAGCTCTCTCTGTGCTGCGCCGCCGAAG
>JAJGXB010000030.1:11598-31142 GCA_020882725.1 Aphelinus certus
AAGTAATAACGTCGAAGCTCCGACATTTACCATAGCAGCCGTTGTTTACGTCCTTAGCAACCGTTACTATGGAGTGGGAAAAGTCAGTTTGAAGTCCATTTTTGGAACTATTGGTGACTAAGAAGTAAGAACATCGAAGCTCCGACATTTACCATAGCAACCATTGTTTACGTCCTTAGCAACCGTTACTATGGAGTGGGAAAAGTCAGTTAGAGGTCTATTTTCGGAACTGTTGACGACTAAGAAGTAAGAACACCGAAGCTCGGATATTTACCATAGCAACCGTTACTATAGAGTGGAGGAAATGAGTTAGAGGTTCATTTTGCTTTCTCAAAGAGTGGTGATTAATGCAAGTTGAGGTTCAATTGCAATACTTTGAGAAAGCATACTGCTGAGGCACTTGGCAGCGGTTTTTTAACCCTCAAGTCATGAACTATTCGTTTTTCTCGCGATTTTACGCGTCTCACGCGAAAAAAAACATGTTTGGAAAATGCATATTATTCAGCATAGAAAAGTCAGAGCTACATGCGGCTTGGCTCATTATGGTATTTAGTATACTTTTTTAGTTTTCACCATATCATACGGTTTCTAGCAGTGAACTACAAAAAGAGACCGGACGAAGAAAATTATTCTATGGGTAGCGCATATTGGGTACACTTCTACTCAAAACAATTTTTCTTTTGAAAATGTTATATCTTACCGTATACAAATATCAAAAAAAAATATAGCTTGACTCATTTCCAAAATATTGAGTAGAATTTCAGTTAGCCGCCAGCCGCAAAATTGGAATTTGACGCTGTGTAGAGATCTTCTTCGCTTAGGTCACGCAAATTGGGTACATGTACCTTTTATACCTTCCTATCTATCTATATTATATACGCGCGTGCATCTGGGTCGCAGAGCTTTGTCGCCTCATCGTCGGCTAAAGAAGCGAGATTTTTGCACGCATGTACACAGTGGAGTGTTAGCTCGGTGGCGCTCGCGGATGAGTGTTTTAAATGCGAGAGCGCGCTGCAGTTATTATGCAAGCCATGCGTTATGAAAAGCTAAACTATAATAATGCATTTGATAATCCGGTGATTTTGGGGCCAGCGGTCTTAGTGGGCACATAGTTGTCTGCAAAAGTGGGAGCTGTCCCCTTTTAGTTGCCGTGTTTATGGTTTTACAAGTGATACGGAGTACGAGTATAGTCGGGCCTTTGTTCCCGAAAAGGAGTTTACGAGGCTGGGGAATCCCGGAGCTTGTGAATGGCGCTATGCGCGCGCAACCTCGGAAACCCTCGTTGGAGAGCGCGCGCATACGCCCACACACAGAGAGCCGTGTCCAATGCACCACGGGACGAGTGACTCATTGACGCGAGCTAGAGAGAGGCTGAAACAGCACCACACCGTCGTGCTGTTAGTATACGTGGGTTTTTGAGGTCACTGATTATGAATCCGGCCTTAGATTTTAAAAATTAAAATTAGAGCCTCTAACATCACCTGACAAAAATTTGGAAAAAAATGGAATTTTGTTGGAAGTTAGTATAAATGGGATTCCGAGGTCACTGATTACGAATCCGGCCTCAGATTTCCAAGACCCAATATAGACCATTCGAGAAAATACACTGGGTCTTGATGAATATTATTATATGAGGGTTTTTGGGGAATCAATCAATGGTTAAAACAGTATAATACAGTAGAATTCGTATGTTTTTCTGGCTTTGTCATATGGTGTTTAGATGTTGATTCGCATCTTACGGAAACGATATTATCCAATTTTTGAAGATTTATAATAAATTCTCGTCATTTCAAACTGCAACAGGAGGTTGTTAAACTTGAAGTAGTGAAACGTTGTGAAAATTATTGCTCACTAGTCAAAATCACTCACTCACTATCGCTCGCTCGTGTTTTTCCATTGAAAACATTGAAATTTTTAATTGTATTATCGGTAAATAATTTAAATAAAAACCAACATTTTCTATCTCCACCATTTTCTTTCACAGAGAATACGCCCACGCATGAATATTATCAAATTTGTCGATTCGAATGTAGGATGCGCCCCGGCTTCTCTATCGATCTGCTCGAACATATTTTTAAAAAATCAACCCTTCGTACGTTTTTAGAAGGGGTCTCACCCGGACATCGATTACAATTTTTAAAATTCTCCATACGCCCACCATAACTTTGATTTTTCTAAACTTTTTTCTTGTGAAAATGTAGTCCTCGATGCTACCTTTCGATCTGCAGTACCAAAGATACCTCAAAACAGTATAATTTTCGTTTAGCATGAATAAGAAAATTGAAGAAAATGTTTAATTGTCACCACACCATTTTCTTCCACAAAGAATACGCCCACGCATCGATGTTTCCAAATTTTCCAACATTAACTATGAAAGAGCTCAAGCTCATCTAACGATCGGTTTGAACAAAATTTCGAAAATCATCCCCTTGTACGTTTTTGAAGGGGATAGTACGGGAACATCGGTTAAAACTTTTTTTAAATTATCTATACGCCCACCACAAATAGAATTTTTCTAATTTTTTTTCTCAGAAAATGTAGTCCTCGACCCAACTTTTCGATACGTCATACTAAATCTACCTATAAATTGTCATATCATTGTTTCCTAGAGCAAGAAAGGTGGACTAGAAAAATGTACGGATCCATCTTATTATTATGTAGATCATGCGAATCAGCTTCTGAACACCATATGACAATACGAATGTTTAAAATCTGAGACCGAATTCGTAATCAGTGACCTCAAAAATAATCCATGGATACCGATTTTTATTGAAATCCAGTATCTTTTCAAATTTCCGGTAGGCAATCTTAGAGGCGAAATTCGAATTTTTAAAATCTGAGGCCGGATTCGTAATCAGCGACCTCAAAAACCCATGGATACTAATTTCTATTAATAATCCAATATCTTTTCAAACTTTTGTCAGGTGATCTTGGAGGCTCTTATTTTAATTTTTAAAATTTGATGCCAGATTCGTAATCAGCGACCTCGAAACACCATGCATACAAAATTTCATCAAAATACAGCGTCTTTCAAAATTTTTGTTAGGTGATCTCAGTGGCTCGATCTAATTTGAATTTTCTAAATCTGAGGGCGGATTCGTAATTAGTGACTTCAAAAACCCACGTATACTAATTTTCTTCTAAATCCAGTATCTTTCCAAATTTTATCAGGTGATCTTAGAGGCTCTTATTTTAATTTTTAAATTTTGATGCCGGATTCGTAATCAGCGATCTCGAAACACCATGCATACAAAATTTCATCAAAATACAGCGTCTTTTGAAATTTTTGTTAGGTGATCTCATTGAATTTTCAAAATCTGAGGTCGGATTCATAATCAGTGACCTCAAAAACCCACGTATACTAATTTTCATCAAAATCCAGTATCTTTTCAAATTTTTGTCAGGTGATCTTAGAGGCTCTAATTTTGATTTTTAAAATTTGATGCCGGAATCGTAAATAGCGACCTGGAAATCCCATATATACCAATTTTCAACAAATTTCCATTTTTTTCCAAATTTTTGTCAGGTGATCTTAGAGGCTCTAATTTTAATTTTTTAAATTTGATGCCAGATTCGTAATCAGCGACCTAGAAACACCATGCATACAAAATTTCATCAAAATACAGCGTCTTTCAAAATTCTTGTTAGGTGATCTCAGTGGCTCGATCTAATTTGAATTTTCTAAATCTGAGGTCGGATTCGTAATCAGTGAATTCAAAAACCCACGTATACTAATTTTCTTCTAAATCCAGTATCTTTCCAAATTTTGTCAGGTGATCTTAGAGGCTCTTATTTTAATTTTTAAAATTTGATGCCGGATTCGTAAATAGCGACCTCGAAATCCCATATATACCAATTTTCAACAAATTTCCATTTTTTTCCATATTTTTGTCAGGTGATCTTAGAGGCTCTAATTTTAATTTTTTAAATTTGAGGCCAGATTCGTGATCAGCAAGCTCATAAACGTATAGATACCAATTTTCATCCAAATCCATCGATGAAGAAAATATGTAATGGAAATAGTTTACTTTCAGAGTATCACGTCTCGACGTGGGATCAAGTTGTTATTCTCAGACGTGTACACACACATACACACATGTACATACAGAGACATGCATACGACATCATCCCCGAAGTCAGAAAAACTCCGAGGGAAAAAATTTCACCTGAAACGGCACTTTTCATAGAAAGCCTATACTAAACGCTAAGCTTTACATCGGTCTAAGTTGATCAAATTATCAACATTTTACCTACAGTTTTTTAGGTGAATCGGATCATAACGTCAGTCCCACATTACTCATTTTCTCCCTCGGGGGCGAATGACTATCTTTGTAACCTCTCTTCAGAATTTACGTTACAAAAATTAAGTCAACGTATTAAAGATATATCAATGTTGGACCGCAACTGAGTAATTTCTTTAAAATGAAATTCTACTTATTGTTACTCACCACTAGAACTGATCGACCAGCAAACTTGGCTGGAGGACTTTTCATCACATCAAGAGCTTCTTGTAAACTGTAACCTGTGACTTCTAAACACAAATCACTACGTTGTAATGGCTCGTTCACATAATTCCATGACGATTTCCTGTTAACGAACAATAGGGAAATGTTTTTAAAGTAATATGGATCAAGACGATTTTTTAGGTTAAGAAATTTTTAGAATATTACCTGCGTTTGCTGGTGTTCGTATCCATGGCTATTATTTATGAACGAGAAAATGATTGATAAATAAAAGGATACAATTTATCGATGATAATATAGTCAGAAATACTTATCTAGTAGATATAAGAATTTTATGGATCCACACGTAACCCTTCTAACCATCTATCGCTCGAAAGAACTTGGTAAACCTACCGCTGGAGCATTAGGCTTATACATATACACACACACACGTATAAGCCCAATATACATAAATATATATATCGTCAGGCCCGTCCGAGTGAAGGCAGTGTTCACTACAAACAATTATGATTGATAAACCCGTATGCCTGGAATTCCTTGTAAAAATACAAAATTTTCAAATTTTTGCACTTCAACGAGTAAACAGGTTTTGCCATTTCACAAGTGTTTGACATAATCTTCAGCTTTTCAAATTGAATTTCATTTTCTGAATCAAGATAATTGATCCCATTTTTATTTCGTTCTAAGACCATAATTATTTGAATTTCATTTAATTCTTCAATACAAATCGACAAAGGAATATTGTACATTTTCTCTTATGATGATTTTTTGGAGATCAAATAGAAAAAAGTACTGGAGGAATAAATGGCGCTCGGCCGCATTTATGCATTTATGAAATTTATGCCTTTCTTTTGTCATGCATGATTACTGAATATAGTTGCCTTGCTTCAGTCTTATTTGTATGTGATACTTCTTTAAGAACTTCTTCCCAATTTGAATAAGATTGCTTGAGCAACTCAATGAATTTATTATTTTCTCCAGTGCCAAATTTTTTTCCTGTCTTGCGAATTCAGAATTGCATCATAATGCTCTTTCAATTGAATACCTGTTAGCCAAGTCATTACTAAACCTGATATTTTACTGTAATTTGGTCAGAATTTTTCAATTGCCGTTGGGAATGTATGATGTTCCTACTCTGATAATCTTCGCTTTCTAAGATGAAGTGCTAAACTGTAAATCCAACGAAAATATACCGACAAAAAAATGAGATTTGTAATAAATTGGGATCAATAACATATTTATTCAAATATCCAAGCAATACTTGTTACTTAGTCTACTTATTATTCATGCAGCCCGCTATATATCTCCACGTGATGTAATTTCCAATTTTCTATTTTGATAACACATGACATAATGTTGAATCATCACTTGGTGACCAACACTGTCCTTTAATGAGATTTTTACAATTATTATAGTATTGTAACTGACGAATCATTGGTAACCACTGCCCTTTGTGCACATTTTTGCCGCTATACATTTCCAATATTAAAGTTTTGTCTTTTTTCGAAATTCATTTTTGTTTATTAATATATGAATGAAGATAAAAACATTCCACATAACTTCTTATTCTTGTGAATTATTTTTATTATTAATCACGTATATTATTAGCTACATTTCGCCAATCAAACTTTATTGTACATCGAATGACTTTTGATCATCGACTGAAGAATCGATGACATTTTTAGTATAATTAAAATCGCCTTTTACTAATGCAATATAAACACATAGGACATGTGCATTTGCAGTTACATGTAGGCAGTTGCGGTGTTGGGAGTAGCCCTTGTGTAGGATTAATATGCTTCAGCTTCTCTTCAATCTAGAAAAAATTAAAAGAGAAATTATGCGCCTCTTCCAACACCCCGCCCTCGGGCAGGTCTTGAAGCATCTGCACCTTCCGGATAATATGGCGCAGCTTGATGTGCTTGGTAGAGCTGCAGCTGGTGATGGTCGTGAGGTGGCTGCTGCCGCTGTTCGTAGGGCTGCTGCTGTTGGTACAAGTTTATTCAAAGGGCTGCCTCTTCTTTAAGAACTTCTTCCCAATTTGAATAACATTGCTTGAGCAACTCAATGAATTTATTATTTTCTCCAGTGCCAAATTTTTTTCCTGTCTTGCGAATTCAGAATTGCATCATAATGCTCTTTCAATTGAATACCTGTTAGCCAAGTCATTACTAAACCTGATATTTTACTGTAATTTGGTCAGAATTTTTCAATTGCCGTTGGGAATGTATGATGTTCCTACTCT
The DNA here is from genome assembly GCA_020882725.1 of Aphelinus certus. NCBI lineage: Eukaryota > Metazoa > Arthropoda > Insecta > Hymenoptera > Aphelinidae > Aphelinus > Aphelinus certus. Next base: position 18,307 of record JAJGXB010000030.1, read on the forward strand.
GATAATCTTCGCTTTCTAAGATGAAGTGCTAAACTGTAAATCCAACGAAAATATACCGACAAAAAAATGAGATTCGTAATAAATTGGGATCAATAACATATTTATTCAAATATCCAAGCAATACTTGTTACTTAGTCTACTTATTATTCATGCAGCCCGCTATATATCTCCACGTGATGTAATTTCCAATTTTCTATTTTGATAACACATGACATAATGTTGAATCATCACTTGGTGACCAACACTGTCCTTTAATGAGATTTTTACAATTATTATAGTATTGTAACTGACGAATCATTGGTAACCACTGCCCTTTGTGCACATTTCTGCCGCTATACATTTCCAATATTAAAGTTTTGTCTTTTTTCGAAATTCATTTTTGTTTATTAATATATGAATGAAAATAAAAACATTCCACATAACTTCTTATTCTTGTGAATTATTTTTATTATTAATCACGTATACTATTAGCTACATTTCGCCAATCAAACTTTATTGTACATCGAATGACTTTTGATCATCGACTGAAGAATCGATGACTTTTTTAGTATAATTAAAATTGCCTTTTACTAATGCAATATAAACACATAGGACATGTGCATTTGCAGTTACATGTAGGCAGTTGCGGTGTTGGGAGTAGCCCTTGTGTAGGATTAATATGCTTCAGCTTCTCTTCAATCTGGAAAAAATTAAAAGATAAAATATGTCAAACAAAATTCTATAATTTTGAAACCCCTTCCGTACTTACATTTAAAATCCGCGAAAACAATGTTTCGGCTCCTCGCCCTCTGCGAGCACGCCAAGCCGGTGCGCCTCTTCCAACACCCCGCCCTCGGGCAGGTCTTGAAGCATCTGCACCTTCCGGATAATATGGCGCAGCTTCATGTGCTTGGTTGAGCTGCAGCTGGTGATGGTCGTGCGGTAACTGCTGCCGCTGTTGGTACATGTGTTCTTCAAAGGGCTGCCTCTGCTGCTGCTGCTGGTAAGGCTGTTGGGGAGGTGGCTGTTGCTGCAACACCTGCCCGAGCCGCTGCTGCTGGAGCGCATCACCGGCCTGCGCCTGCTGCGGAGGCTGCCCCTGCTCAAGCCGCTGCTGGTGCCCCATGTTCTGCTGCTGCTGCTGGAAGTTAAGAGGGGGCAGCGGCTGCTGCTGGTAGGGCTGCTGGAGGGGTGGCTGTTGCTGCTGCACCTGCTCGAGCCGCTGCTGGTGCTCCATGTTCTGCTGCTGCTGCTGGAAGTTGAGAGGGGGCAGCGGCTGCTGCTGGTAGGGCTGCTGGAGGGGTGGCTGTTGCTGCTGCTGTATCACATCACCTGCCTGCGCCTGCTGCGGAGGCTGCAGCTGCTCGAGCCGCTGCTGCTGCTGCTGAATGTTCTGTAGCCGTAACACATCACCGGCCTGCGCCTGCTGCAAAGGCTGCAGCTGCTCGAGCCGCTGCTGCTGCTGAATGTTCTGTAGCCGCAACACATCACCGGCCTGCGCCTGCTGCGGAGGCTGCCCTTGCTCGAGCCGCTGCTGCTGCTGAATGTTCTGTAGCCGCAGCACATCTCCGGCCTGCGCCTGCTGCGGAGGCTGCCCCTGGTCGAGCCGCTGCTGCTGCTGAATGTTCTGGAGCCGCAGCACATCTCCGGCCTGCGCCTGCTGCGGAGGCTGCCCCTGGTCGAGCCGCTGCTGCTGCTGAATGTTCTGCAGCGGCAGCACATCACCAGCCTGCGCCTGCTGCGGAGGCTGCCCCTGTTCGAGCCGCTGCTGCTGCTGAATGTTCTGTAGCCGCAGCACATCACCGGCCTGCGCCTGCTGCGGAGGCTGCAGCTGCTCGAGCCGCTGCTGCTGCTGAATGTTTTGTAGCCGCAGCACATCACCGGCCTGCGCCTGCTGCGGAGGCTGCCCCTGGTCGAGCCGCTGCTGCTGCTGAATGTTTTGTAGCCGCAGCACATCACCGGCCTGCGCCTGCTGCGGAGGCTGCCCCTGCTGCTGCTCCATGTTCTGCTGCTGCTGCTGGAAGTTAAGAGGGGGCAGCGGCTGCTGCTGGTAGAGCTGCTGGAGGGGTGGCTGATGCTGCTGCACCTGCTCGAGCCGCTGCTGGTGCTCCATGTTCTGCTGCTGCTGCTGCTGGAAGTTAAGAGGGGGCAGTGGCTGCTGCTGGTAGGGCTGCTGGAGGGGTGGCTGTTGCTGCTGCTGTATCACATCACCTGCCTGCGCCTGCTGCGGAGGCTGCCCCTGTTCGAGCCGCTGCTGCTGCTGAATGTTCTGCAGCGGCAGCACATCACCGGCCTGCGCCTGCTGCGGAGGCTGCAGCTGCTCGAGCCGCTGCTGCTGCTGAATGTTCTGTAGCCGCAACACATCACCGGCCTGCGCCTGCTGCGGAGGCTGCCCTTGCTCGAGCCGCTGCTGCTGCTGAATGTTCTGCAGCGGCAGCACATCACCGGCCTGCGCCTGCTGCGGAGGCTGCACCTGCTCGAGCCGCTGCTGGTGCTCCATGTTCTGCTGCTGCTCCTGCTGCCGCTCGAGTTGGTCGTTGTTGAGCCGCGGCGCTCGACCTTGGCCCTGCTGTTGCTCCGACTGGTTGCCACGTAGTGCCTGCCGCTGCGGCCGCTGTGGAATTTGGCGCTCTCCGGGGCCTTGCCTCCTGCGAGTGGCCTCCGCATAGGTTCTTTGCTGAATGGTGCATTTTCTGTCTTCTGAAAATAGCAACAAAATCAGTATATGTGTAGAAATAAAAGTTTTTCTATATTGTCTGTATTTAACGGAAAATGAATACTATATTTAAGACAACAAATTGATCTAAAGCTTCACGACCTCTAAATAACACCTTCTGATCTGAATTGGTTGGACATGTATTTATTTACAAGTTTTAAACAGGAAGTTATTGATATGCTGGTAGCAAATAGTCGGCCGAGTGCCATTTATTCCTCCAGTACCTTTTTCTATTTGTTCTCCAAAAAATTATAATAAGAGAAAATGTACAATATTTCTTTGTCGATTTCTAGATCGAGTCGCGAATACTGCCAAAATTGTATTCAAACGAGTTTTTTTTTTCCTCGAAACAAGCCGTAGGAGGCAGTCTATATTTATTAGTTGGACGCCACGCTCGCGGCAGCGGCTGACACATCATTTGAATAAGCATTTACGCTTGGAACGACCGAGATGGGAAAAATCTTGCGCTGAACTTAACCGATCACCAACACACCTCGACGGGCATGCGCACGTGTGCGCGATCCTTTCGTTTTTTCGGCTCCCGGAAAAGTCGACACAAACACGTTATTAAATTTTTCTTTCTCGCCCGTCGCTCTTCCCGACTTATTATGTTACCGTGAAAATTCATGAGCTATGCTCCTAGATCGCCAATAGACGACGAGATGAAGATATAAAGACGAGACGTTTTATTCTTTTTTTTTTCTTCGTGGCTATACTATACATGTTATAAATGGATCGGAACAAAAAAACGATCTCGCCGTCAGTTTGGCTCGCTTTTACTCAGCACCCAGATGAAAAGAAGCACAAAACAAATGTGTCACGGTAATGAGTTCACTCACGAAAAAGAAACGAGCAGCGATAAATTTTGGGCAGCAGCGGGTACGGCAGTAAGAGTGGAAGCGCGTACGACTCACGCTTGCCTAGAGTCCCCGCGTCAAAACGTTCCTTCGTGATCGCGCGCTTCAAAATGCCTCATAATTGGCCCCGCGGGCCAAGTATCTCTGACGCGTGGACTGTCGTAGACGAGAGTACCAAAATATAGATGGGTTTTCTCACTGCAGTACTCCCGGCGGGCGTACTTATGAAGTACTGCGGGTCATCAGACGGATAGTACTCTTTATTTTTGATAATATTACCCAACATCTATTCCTCAGATTAGGACAAGTTGCTGACAAGATGCTGACGAGTTAAAAACTTTAGCTATGAATTAGAAGCTTTCGACATATTTTTGTACTTTCGCTCGGAGGACCAGAGCTTCCATAATACATAATTCAGACTCAATCGCGAGTCGTGATGATTTGTGATGAATAAATTGACTCAATTGTTTCACAATACTTCATAGCGCGACGGAGGCACTTGCAATATTGAGACTATGTAATTTTTCAGATACGCGATTGGAGTTTGTAGTGAAAATAGAGCAGTCCTTGATAGAACAAACACAAAATTCATCTATAAAACAGTAGTTGATCGAATATATTCGTTGCAATTGAAACTTCTCTAATACTACGCTATTTTATATACATGGAGTAAAAACTTTTATATAATACTTTAGACGTACTAAAGAACGCGTGTTTTCCTCCTTACGCCCGAACGGTCGCTAATAATCCCGGCGATAGAAGGAGAGAAAGAGAGAGAGTGAGAAAAAAGATAACTTTCCCGGGAAACTCGCGCGCAACAGATTCGAGCATGCAAAACGAGCTGGAAAAGCTTGGACTCGGCGATGGAGGATATGACGTATTACCGGACGTGGCATGTGTGTCGCTTTTCTTTGTTATACACCGCCCGCTCGAGTGACGGATCTAATCCTATGCGCGGCGTCTAAGAATCCCGGTTATAACGATCGCGAGCGACAGACGGTCCCGCATACTCTCGATGCAAATTCCTCACGAATTTGTCCGCTGTAAGAAGCTCGAGAAAGTGTGTATCCACAGTTGAGAGTGGATATCTCGCGTCGAACTGTCAATGTACCGACCATCAATTGGCGTAGAATGTAGTATAAAATTATACTCACTTTTCATTTTTTAAGTTGTAGCTAGGTTAGGAAGATGCGATGTCGTCGGAAGCACGAGGCAAAAGAACGATTGCCTCGCGGCAAGCAGGCTGGATGGCAAGTGTACCAACTGAACACCAATGAATATCCAATATAGTATATCCGTTGCTCTTCAACACTTCACTCTTCAAAAATTCCAAAAAAAATTTTTTCCCCAAATTTACATGTGCGTTTTGAAGTTTTTCTATTGCAATATATGTTTTGCATTTTTTGCATTTTTTGCATTTTTCAAAACTTACTTTTTTGTGATTCGTTAAATCGTTACGGCTCACTTGTTCAGCGCCCTAAGATGCCAATTGTGTACATATAAATCCCGCGCGCATCCACAGTATATGCGATTTTTTGCAGACCTGAACGAATAAAATTTATTTGTCAGATCAAAATTATACATTTGGCCTTCAAACACAAGTTTTGAGTTTTTCGATACTGTCTTATGTGTTCATGGAAAGAGGAAACATTGTGTTTGAAGATCGAAACATTTCAGAAACCGCGTTTGAACTCTTCATACGCACACGTATTTGACTGTTTTGGCATCATTTATGGTTAGAAATGTATTATTCAAAGTAGTTTATAAGAAGATTTTTTTATCAAAATGGGAAAAAGTAGTAGAAGGCCTCCATCCAAGAAGTTTAGTAGAAGGGTAGCCATCGTGAAAAGGTTAGTTGATGAACCCAATATGGTCTGACGATCTTACATTAATCGATTCCGAAAATATTCAGCGTTACATTTACTCGAAAAGAAGACTTTGTACCAGAATCCAGACCCAACTTTTTAGTATTTAGTTGTTAACATATTGCAAATTCCTGCGTTACAAATATGTGTGTGTGCGTTAGTACGTCAGATTTCGATAAATTACAATAAGTATTTTTTGGCAACGATTACATTTTTTTAAGCCTCCTCGGGTACAGTGTGTGGTCTTATTTGAAACGCAATTTTAATGTTCTGAAATCATGAATGAATAATGTTAACTTATCGTATGATGACGAAAAGTTTTCTGGAGGGATACGCGTCATTTATGATATAAAAACCATTATGAAAAAATGGCTGTATCTAAAAATATCTCACAGAGAAATCAAATGAAAACTACTAAAATTTTCAAAGATGATAAATCTGAATAATATCCAAAGATTAAATATGTTGGATTTATTTTGAAGTTTTCAGACAGGACTTGTACCGATTATTGATCATCTCTGGTTCACAAATATATTCAGCAGAAAAATCGATTATTATCTTTGCAGAGTCAAAATTTCTTATGGTAGTTTAAACATTATTCTAGAATCTAAATCTAGAATCTAAAATATCAATGAAAACTAAATGAAACTTTCAAATCTTAATTTTTAGTGAATGTTTAATTCTACAACATGACGTTATTTTTATTCGTTCATCAAAATTAATTTTTGTTTCACTTTTTTTTCTTATTATTTTTAGTCTATGTTATATATATATAGATAGATATGTGAGTGGAACAAGTAAGGTCAAAGAATTCAAGCATCGAAAATGATAATTTACAAGAAAATTTTTTTACTGGACCATTTGGCAGATGTTCACAAGTTTTATTGTGGTGGGAATTTGGATAAGAAAAAACAGGGATGTGTTCTCGTACAAGCAGAGTCACACCAGTAGTTCTACATATCTATAAGTAATAATTGAAAAAGATATATAGAAGAATCAGATGCTACTTCAATGATTTGAGTCAAGAAAAGGTTGTCCGGGAGATTGTGCAGGTTTCATTTCTAGAGGGTTTATATTTTGTCGAATCACTAATGCATGTTGTGCACCTGGCATTAAAGTCTTGATAATCATTGGAGATGCCAATACTTTCATGCTTTCGATAGTAGGAAGATGGAGATCTTGAGGAGATACAGTTTTACTTTTATGAATTATGACTTGCTTCTTTATACCAACAGCTTTTATTGCATTGGGATTCATAACTACTTGTTTTTGAATAAAAACTTCTTTTTGTCGTTCTTTACTGGGTTTTATAAGTGTCATAATTCTTTTAATCTTGTTTGAAATAATGAGATTTGCTTTCACTTAATTCGTGGTTTGGCGAACATTCATCTCTACAGGCGGTGGTTCATTCCTAGGGATAGCTGGTCCAGGTCTTTCTTCTTTCTTTTTCCCACTCATAGTTTTAATTTTCTTCTCACTCCTGTTAAGATTTTGATAAAAGAATCAGTTGGATTTGAGTTAAGAAGAGATTATCCGGGAGTTTGTACAGAATTGCTTTCTAAAGGGTTAATATTTTGTCGCATTACTAATGCATGTTGTGCACCTGGCACTGAAGTCTCAATAATCATTGGAGATGCCAATACTTTTATGCTTTTGTTAGTAGGAAGTTTGGGATATTGAGAAGCAACGATTTTACTCTTTTGAATTATGACTTGCTTCATTATAACAACAGCTTCTGTTTCATTGGTATTCATGATTACTTGTTTTTAAAGATTTTGATAGCAGAATCAGTTGCTACTTATACTGATTTGAGTCTTATCACCTTTCATCATGTTTGAACTAATGAGATTGGCTTACAATCGATTCGTGGTTTGGAGGACATTCATCTCTACATGGTAGTTCATTCACAGGGATAGTCGGCACAGGTGTTTCTTCTTTCTTTTTCCAATTATAGCTTTAATTTTTTCATCACTCGTATTAAGATTTTGACTCTCCAATGCATCGACAGCAGCTGCCATCTCCAAATTCAAACAACGGACCTGGTCTCTATCCATATGCTTATTTGAACCTCGTTAACACTACCACCTCTTGTGGTAAGGCCCTTCCACATACCTCTAAATCTAACACCTATCCTGGAAGATGTGGGTCCACAATAACTATCACTATCTGATTCTTCAGATTCTGATAACTTGGACGATGAAAAAATGTCGTCATTGTCTGCTTCTTCTTCATCTTTTATTTATCAATATAACATGTCGATTAATTAACTGCAACTTGTAGAATCTTTGCATTTCCCTCAACATTAGTGATCAGCTGCTCTGCTCTCGTAAACAGTTCATCCAAGTCGAATCACCTGTACCTGGATCTGGATGTGTATTTCTAGAAAAAAAATTTTTCCACAAAGCATCAAACTACGAGACCATCACAAACTGGAATAAAATTAAATGAATTGACAAAAATATACATATCTGACTTGCTGGTGTAACACTTTCAGTAAATATGTCGTGCACCTTGATCAAATTTTTGGTTAAGTTGAAACCCTCAACTGCAATGATTTGTCTACGGAAGCGCCCAAGCCCCAAGGGCCACGCAGTGAGCGAGATGCGTGCTGAGTGCCAACTTCAGTACTCTCAAACCCGCAGCTGCTCACGTCCATTTCAGAGATGATCAAAGATAATGATGGGAGCTGGATGATCTCGAGTTTGCTTTAGTGGACTCTGGCTCTGTCCGACCTTCCGGGCTGCTCCGGTCTCACGTTATTATTTATTGTAGTGATATTTTTATCACTATGAGGTGCTCCAAGCAAGAGCATGTAAACGTTGTTACGTTGGCGTTCTGGACCATATATATATATACATATATCAGGTGGCGCGTCAGCGCCACCGACGACAAGTATATATATATCCATATATACATATATACCTAGATCATAAGAAAAAATGATCTGAACAAAAATCTGGTCGGGAGAAAAAAGTAGTATATCGCACGGTACTCCAAACTCATTATTGCAAACGAGTTTTTGGGTATTTCTTTTTGTCATGGAATATCTTCTTCTAAAAAAGACGAAATCGGGACGCGAGTGAAGCAAACGTGGTGGGCGTCTCCTGAGCAGTTGGGATTTTGAAAAGTTGATTGAAATAGGCTAACCTTCTTGCTATTTCTTCAATTCGTCCATTCAAGGTAAAAAATGATTGTTGTTGTTGATTTTTTTTTAATAATGTTGTTACAAATTCTGAGGTTCTTTACAGCTTCATAGTTTATGAGCAGTAACATTATTAATTTTTACATTTAAGTGATTTTGGTAATCAATATTTTCAATATTTGTTGCATTTTTTTATGTTTCTTGTCATTTTTCTTGATGTAATTGCATACATCAGTATCTATCCAATGATTTAGTTCCTATATTATTTTTATATCTCTTTTTTGTCCTCAGAATAAATCTTTCTCCTTTATGCATCAACGTGTGTAATAGTTCTATGGTTATGGAGAACCTACGCAAAACCAAGAGTGCTGTGTCACTTTATAGATGTGCCAGCTAGGCATAAACTTGGATAGATAAGGAACGAGCTACAGCAGTGAAGGCAGAGACGCTCTTATACGAATCTCAGAACAAGAGGTTCGAACTAACCTTTATTTGGAACTTCCTTTTGCTTTCATTGTAGCAATCCCCCATGTTAGACAGCAATTATAAGTGAGTGTTCGGTTTTCAAAATTTTGGTTTACATTTATGTTTGTTCAAGTCAATTATAAAATTTTGTTGTATTTTTTTTTCAGTACAAACAGTAGATGCTAACCCAGAACAGTCTATTCCTAAAGATTTGTCTATATATATATATACATACTCTTTGACACAGAGCCAGTAAAGGCACATACCCCTGTGGTGATAGCCTTCAGGAAGAAAAAAAAGTAACATACATATGGTTACATGTGTAAAGTTTCCAGGTATTACCAATTGTCTGTCAATTGATTTTGTTGAAATCTGACAATGGGCGACGATACACAGTTGTTGAAATCAATTTGTTTGAGTGATCAGAAAATTGTAGAAACACTCAAGAATGAACAGCTGACAAGTGTATTGAAGGAGGTTATAAATGAAGTGGAGAAATATAAAAATATTGAATTGGTGAATGGAACACTAGTGCATCACCTTAAATGCAAGATAAAAAATCAAATCAAGCACCACATCCCATTTGTCATTCGCTATATTGCTGAAGGAAAGTTTGACTCGACTGAAAAGTTGGACTGTGCATTGGAATACTTGTTGCATCATGTACACGACAAATTCGATATCAAGGAATTAGAAAACTCATGTGGAATAAGAATTCTTGTCACACCCAAAGAAATAGAAAAAGAAGTTGTAGAATGTATGAAGGCACAAACAAGAAATAACAGGAAAAAGGTATCGCTACAACTTTGGCCTTTTAATGAGAGAGGTAAAAAGAACATTGAAATGGGCTGATGGCAAAGCAGTCAAGAGTTAAATTGATGTCCAGCTACTTGACTCCCAAAACAGAGGCAGATAATGCTCCAAAAACAAAACAGTCAAAACAGAAAGAAGCTAAGAAGCCACTGAAAAGACATCTCAATCAGTTACAAAAAAACCAGAGGAGCCGCTCTCAATAACCGATGTAATAGCCAAAATTAATTTCCACAAACTAGGAGAAAATTTCACTGGTGAAGGCTATGTTGTGACTCCAAATACTGCAAAATTATTGAAAGAACATCTCGCTGCCACAGGTGGCAGAGTAATTACACGATTTCCTCCAGAACCAAATGGAATATTGCATGTTGGTCATGCTAAAGCTATAAACATAAACTTTTTAAATTTTTTAAAAATTGTATCAGATCTTTCAACTTTCAGAGATGAACCAGTGTACTTACAATTACTTTGTAAAATAATTGTACTTGTTGTTATTGTTACATTGAATTAGCTTTTGATAGAACACTTGAATAGATTTCTGTTTTAAATAATTTTCTATGTCAAAGCATGAACTTTCATACTTAAAACTTATATTATGAGGTACCTCAAGTGTCTAATCGTGATATGTCTCTAAGAGCGACTAAAGAATGATAAATGAGACTATGAGCCAAAGTTAAGGATTTTTAAAGTTTTCCTACTTGTCATAGAAAAAATGAAAATTAACGGTTCTTAACAAGTTTCAAACAATGCTCTCAGATGCTTTATCATACCATAAGAAGAGACAAGTTTTGCTGGACCAATAATTGAGAGCTCGATAGAAATCATTAGTTTTAATTATCATCCATTTTAGTACAGTTTTTAGATTTTTATTGTCCAATTTCATTTTCTATTCTAAGTTTGTAAATTATAATTTGAATCTGGAAAATATTTTTAATATGAAAATACAATTTTCTTCGATTGCTGACTTATTCAAGCAAATCATATAAAAATCATGAAATCTTATGAGTGAATTACAAACATATGAAATCAGCCATATTGATTATGTAATGTAATTAAATGATATTTAAATATTAATGATCTTGAGAAAGTACTCTTGTTTTAATTTGCATAAAAAAGAATTTAGAATTTGATGAAATCGTACAAATACTTTGATTTAGGTTCTGTGTTATTCTAGTTGAATTTAGTGTACTTTGGATGTGAACCAAAATATCAATGTGTGTATGCCACTAAGATTATTATATTTGTACCTATATGTAACAAATTTACAATAAATATTCATACAATCATATTCAACAATCGGGGTATGTTGACCAAGTTATTTACTGTCCAACTTTTCTAACTTTTTCACTTGAGTGTCACAGACTCCACAGTCTCTTTCACAGGTTTGGCATGATGAAATTTGTCTCCAGCTCCCTGTTCTTTTATCAGCTGCTGTATCCTTACAACTTTTTCTTGAGCAGTCGGCTTCGAAATATTAGTCTATATATGTATATGTATAAGTATACACATGCTATACTAAGTCTGTATTCATATAGAAATCCGACTGCCCAGACTGCGCGCAATCTGAGGCTGCCCCCACTCTGCCGGACTTATGCTTGCTCCATGCGGAGTGTAATGCGGAGCGGGCTCGCTGCCGCAACTAAAAAAATATTCGCCATGGCCGATCAGCTGGCGCGCAGTCGACTTTATATATAATATAGACACTGCGCTGAGCACAGTAAATTCACTGGGCTCAATTCACTAGCGTAGGCCAGTCAATTTAGCCCTGAAATCGCCTTCGCTCCAAAGTGGCTGCATTTTTTATATGTTATAGATTTTTGCATTCTGAATCGAATGGCAGATTCAGAAAATGGCTAAATCCCCGGCGTCTATGAGAAAATATCAAAATAAATCTTTTTTTGCTATTTTCTCGGAAACGGTGATAGCTATCCAAAAATGAACTTGACCACGTGAAAGAGCTGGCAAAAATGTCCAGCACGGACGCCCACACTTCGAAATTGATTAATTTTTTTACGATGAGGAGTGAAAGCGCTGAATTGGCGCTGTTGATCCGACCGATTAGATTTTTTATCACGACGCCGATTCATATTTTTTTTTTAACGAATTATGCGGCACAAGTTACTAAAAATCAGTTTTTTCAATATTTCGCGCCCATGCATAAATTTTTTCAACATTGTAACCATGGAATAGGAAAGCTTTTCGATTGATCTAGAAATCAGTGACAATCCAAATTTGCACCATGAAACCATTACCCAGTCTTTTTAAATGAGTGTCAAATTTTCAAAAATTTTCCAATTTGCCAACATTTTCGAATTTGCCAAAATTTTCAAATGCGATTTCAGGGCTAAATTGACTGGCCTACAACTCGCCGACGTGCAAGAAGGAGCCAACTCGCCGTCCGTGCAAAAAGGGGCCAACTCACGCGAGTTTTGAATTTCACATAAAATTCAGTTCACGACCCTCTTGAGAAGTCTTGTGCACGCTATGTGTAGCCGTAGTACGTCTCTTTCAATGAATAGGTGATTTTCACGTAATTATATGTCATCTGAATGTAATATGTCAAGTTAACTATTTACGTTAAACGGCTTTTGCCTCGATGGTTTCTTGTAGAAATTGGTATACATATATTTTTGAGGTCGCTCATAATGAATCCGGCCTCAAATTATAAAAATTCAAATTAGAGCCTCTAAGATCACCTGACAAAAATTTTAAAAAAAATTGAATCTTGTTGAAAATTGGTGTACATGGGTTTTTGAGGTCGCTGATCACGAATCCGGCCTCAAGTTTTGAATATACAAATTAGAGCCTCTAAGATCACTGGACAAAAATTTGGAAAAAATGGAATTTTGTTGAAAATTGGCATACATGGGTTTTTGAGGTCGCTGATCATGAATCCGGCCTCGGATTTGAAAAATTGTAGTTAGAGCCTCAAAGATTGGCGACCGAAAATTTCAAAAGATACTTAATAAGTTATACTTTTCAGTTACAATTCAGTTTTA
>JAJGXB010000030.1:48158-68680 GCA_020882725.1 Aphelinus certus
TCCACGTGGATTTCCGATAAATCCACGTGGATTTCCGAAAAATCCACGTAGATCTCCGAAGAATCCACGTGGATTTTTCGAATCATTTTCGGGCAAATCCACGTGGATTTTTGATGAATCCACGTGGATTTCCGATAAATCCACATGGATTTCTGGAGAATCCACATGGATTTTTCGAATCATTTTCGGGTAAATCCACGTGGACTTTTCATAAATCCACGTGGATTTTTGATGAATCCACGTGGATTTTTGATGAATCCACGTGGATTTCCGATAAATCCACATGGATTTCTGGAGAATCCACATGGATTTTTCGAATCATTTTCGGGTAAATCCACGTGGACTTTTCATAAATCCACGTGGATTTTTGATGAATCCACGTGGATTTCCGATAAATCCACGTGGATTTCCGATAAATCCACGTAGATTTCCGAAGAATCCACGTGGATTTTTCGAATCATTTTCGGGCAAATCCACGTTGACTTTTCATAAATCCACGTGGATATCTGATAAATCCACATGGATTTTTCGAATCATTTTCGGTCAAATCCACGTGGACTTTTCTTATATCCACGTGGATTTTTGATGAATCCACGTGGATTCCCGATAAATCCACGTGGATTTCCGATAAATTCACGTGGATCTCCGAAGAATCCACTCGGATTTTTCGAATTATTTTCGGGCAAATCCACGTGGACTTTTCATAAATCCACGTGGATATCTGATAAATCCACGTGGATTTCCGAAGAATCCACGTGGATTTTTCGAATCATTTTCGGGCAAATCCACGTGGACTTTTCATAAATCCACGTGGATTTCCGAAGAATCCACGTGGATTTTTCGAATCATTTTCGGGCAAATCCACGTGGATTTTCAATGAATCCACGTCAGTTCTCGAATACGTTTGAAACAGATCCACGTACATTTATCCATTGATATTTAGGCAAATCCACGTGGGTCTTTCGACTTACACTCGGGCACATCCTCGTCAATTTCGTGTCGATCCACGTCGATTCTGTATGAATCCACGTGGATTTTCCCAATCTTCTTCTGGCAAATCAACATAGATTTTTCAATTCATATTCAGGCAAATACGAGGATTTTTTTATGAATCCACGTGCATTTACCACGTCAATTCTGAGCGGATCCACGTTGACTTATCGGAAATCCACGTGAATTTCCGATAAATCTCCGTGGATTTCTCAGGAGTTTACGTATTCCTTCGAGACATCTTCGCGGATTATTTTTCTTTTGTCAACATTATTTTATATGATTTGAATACACATTTTTTCTATAAGAAAATGCGTTGTCAGTTCTAGTTGCGGTATACCATCTGGAAAGGGCAAGATTTTTTTTTCTTAGTCTCCATAAGTTTGGCAATTGAATTACATAAGGGTCTCCATTCAGCTTGAAAGTGCGCATGTTATAAGCTATTTCAATTTTTTCTCCCTTTCGGATAGAAATATTATCTTCCATTGTTTATTGCAATAGTCATTCCTACCAAGCGTAAGATAAGTGGGTACTTACATGGAGATTCTATCTGAGAAGCTGGGATTAGAAATTCGAGTTAATCGTATAAACAAATAATCCGTAATATGCTCAACGACAGTTTGAAAAATCCCGTTTGGAAAAAAACGCGTTTAATGTTTCAGTTTAACATATTAAAACTTTGAAAGAGTTCTGAGGAAATAAGTTATGGTACTTGCTCATTAATTTGTCTCACACGAAAACAGTTTTCAATATCATTCTTGAATAGTTTATGCATCATTCAAGCATAATAATATGGGTAAGAATAACTTTGATAAGTATTATAACTAAGTATAATAAATAAGTATTACTTACGAGGACTGAATACAGGAATAGCTGAGTATACAGCGTAATCTCCAAGTTTATTATCCAAAACAGTATAATTTATACATCTAACAATATATACATATCAATATATCTGTATATATATCTATATATATATTCATACCATACAATAAATGTACTACATGTATTTATACATGAGAAATCTCATCCATACTAAAGTTTATTATACTTCACATATTTGTTCACAGCGTTTATATCTTCTGAGAAGAAATGATTGACTCTAGATTTGGACGTCTCTTGATCTAACTTTTCTTGACTGATTTTCGGGTTGTTGTTTTTGAGATACCATTGATATGCTTCTGTAATATATTTTCAATTGGTATTTTAATAATATTTTAGGAATTTAATTATCTTTAGAAATGAAAAATAAAGTTACACGATTATTAAACTTGCAGTCCATACTCACTTCTTATCGCATCAGTTTTTTTGGGACTAATCATCCGTCTCTTATGCACACCTTCTGGTGTTCGTGTTTCAATCTTTTCCGATACACATCTGCTTTTCATTTCCTCTCTTGTATAAAAATATCTTAATAATTGCTTACAGAATTTGCTCCCTGAACTTTGTTTTTTAATAAACTTCCATTTATCTTTAGTTATACTCAAGTCGTGCCTTAAGTAAACCATCTACAAGAGAAAAAAAAATAATAACTTTATTAATACTTATATAATGAGCAAAACTTCATTAATATTTATGTAATGAGTACTACTCACTTTTGAATTTGTTGTAGGGTCAGTAAATACGTCCCCAAAGTTTCTTGTACCCTCATTGGGCATGAGGCTATTGACTGATGTTCGTTTCTTTTTTACGATTTCTGAGTCATCTGATTCTATAAAAAAAAAAATAAAGAATACATCATCCTCATCAATTTCACATATCTCCATGTATTAAAAACTAGTTTTAAGCTACGTTTTATTCAATAATGATTGTTCTTCAATATCATTGAAAACTCATTCTCCAGTATGCTCTCTCGAAGAGGATTAGTAAATTGAGAATTCTTTGAAATAGAATTATTACTACATTATTTATATTTTCTATATTGAAATGAGTCAACCAACCTTTTTTCCTCTTCAGGTTATTACTTGGATGGATTAAACTCTCTTCCAAGACTGGCTCATCATCCTCTGAATCAAATAGTTTTTGAGATAGTTCTGTAACGTGTCAAAGAATAACAGATTATCAAAAATTATGTGCACCGTCACATTGTATGTTGATACGAATACGCTACTCACTCGAACATTTACGACTCGATTTTGGTGTGCTGCTATCGTTGAAAATGTCTGAAAATGTATAATACTTTATTTTTCTCATCTTAATATGATATGAAGAGGAAACGTCAGTTCTATGTTAGCAAAAACCTGAAAAACTCATAACCGAACACCCTTTCAATTATGACATCAGCTTTATAATGTACCCGGAAGTGCAATAGGCTATAGTGATTAATCATTATTCAATGAAAATGTCAAGCAGCTTCACACAGTTGAATATATTTAATGTAATAAAAATAATATAATCATATATAATGATGAAATTAATCATTTCTAAACAAAGTTTCGTAAAATCAATAAAAGAATTGATACACATGAAAACGGATATAATGGATCGAAAAGAAACTTTGCAAATAAATATTTTATTCATGAAACGATATGCGTAGTTAAAAATTTTGGGACTAATTGATTTTATCATAATGTAGATGCTTATTCAGTTTTCATCTTTGAACACGATGGAACGAATCAATAAAATTGAATATGATAAAAGATGAATTCCATTTTCAAATTTTAACAGTTATGTGAAAAAATATCACAAACATTGAATATTAAAATTAGTCAATCGAATTAATGATTCTTGAAAAATCACCCAAATAACCAATAAATCAATCAAAAAATTCGATAAGCAAAAAGAACCTCGAAACCAATCAACAAAGTTGAATAGAATCGCATTTCCGAGCATTGCAGATATAACCCAAACAAACTCTGAAACTAATTACAAAAATTGAATTGAATACAGTGTGGACCTTTTCGAGTAATAACGAGTAAACTAAATAAACCAAAAATCAATCAAAAAAAAATAAATAGTACAACGAGTAGATCGCATTCTTTTGCAGTGAAAAAATAACACGAATCAATTCTAAAACCAATCATTAATAATGCATAGAACAATAAAAGGATTTCTTTCTTGTGAATCAAGAATAAACCAAACAAACCCTAAATTCAATTACAAAAATTAAATAGATTGATCTGTAGATCTTTTCGATTGAAAAATGACCCTATAACCCAATAACCGCTCGCCAAAATTGGATAGCACGACAAGTTGAATGCAATTGCTGGACTTAAATAGATAACTCAAATAAACCTCGAAAACAATAAGACAATGAATGGAACAATGAGTTCAACATACAATTGTATTCCTTACTTTTTGAAGTTGATGGCTGCATGATAAAATATTCCTGTAGTTTCAAATTCATTGTTTTTAATTTCTCATTTTCCTGCATCGTGAAATTGAGTTTTTCTTTCATTCCACTTAGCTGCGCGTGGTGCTTTTCTTCCAGATTCTCCAGCCTATTTTTCAAATTTCTAATTGTATCTTTTAATCTTTCTGTTTCATCTTCTTTTTCACTTTGTTTTTTATCAACTTTTTTCAAATCATTTTCATTGATGATTCCTTCATTTTCTGATTTATTATCATCTTTTTCATTCAAAACGTCATTGACATTCTCCTCATCTTCAATCTCATGCATATCATCAGAAAAATCATTACATTTTTCTGGACTCTCTTCATTGAATTTTTTTTCTTCAATTTCTTCTGTTTCTTTAAATAAATCTGCATTTGAATCAATACATTTTTCAAAGGATTTTTCAATTTCTTCCGTGTCTTTAAATAAATCCTTATTGGAATCACTAGATTCACTTTCTTCGTCAAGGTTCAGTTTCATTTTCATCAATCGATTAACTTTCACTTCAAGCATTTTCAATTTTTGTTCTTTTGCAATTTTTGCAGATTTTTCTTTTATCTAGAACAAGCAATCGATTTTCGATATTATTTTCAGCGTAAATATCTCCGATTTATCAAAAACTCATTTCAACATACCTTCAAATCATTTTCTTTATCTTTTTTTTCTGTTTCATCTGGTACTTTGTTATTCATAGTTTTTTTTTCGTACTCTTCTATCAGACTATTGTCCAATGGTCTGAATATTGGTCTCCGACTCTCCAGATTTTCTAAACCTTAAGTTACATAAAAAAAAATCGAGCTAATTAATAGTGACTAATTGATGGTGGTTGCAATTCTATTTTTTCTCAAATTTTCTTGAAAATAACGTTTTTGGCCAATATTATATGTGGGAGGATAAAATTTCTTTGTAAATAATAGGGAAGTTGCATGTGAGAGGATAAAATCAAATTGATATAAAAATGAGAAATATAAGTTGGAAGTACATTTTTCAGAAGCATATTAGTGCAGAAAAAATTTATTGAGAATATGAAAAAAATTGGACTCACTAGAAGACCACTTGGGATGTGGGTCACCAATCTTGACCAAAATTTTTTTGGTGTTTACTTGTGGCAAGAATAGAGTGTATCCAAAGTTTTAGGGTCCAACGCTCCCAAACTTCCAAGATATTAATTTATGTATTTTAGTTAAAAACGCTGGTCTCGTCCCAAATGACCATAGGCCAACTGAGACGTATTTCAAACGACGAATAAATTCGGGCTTGGTGGACTATCCCAAGATGATATTGCGAGAAAAAAATTCCACGCTCCCCGGGCTGGATTTGAACCAGCGTCCTCCTGATATCCGGTCAGTTGCGATATCCACTACGCTACCGAGTAAAATACCCATTTCAAGGCTGAATACGTGACGTAAAAGTCACGTGACAACGATCTGATCGGTGGTCTTGAATAATTGATTATAAAATCGGCCATTATAAAATAACTAAGGGTCGACAAAAAAAACTGTCTTGTAATATTGATTCTTTCAAGTTATATTATTGGTTAAAATTCGAATTGAAATTTATGCAACTTCCCTATTAATAACTTTCTCATTAAGCTTCAAAATTATACTCACTTCCCAAACATCCAATCTGGACCCCGTACTTTTTTGGTGCATCTTTTTCAAAACTGTACCAGCAGGTATATATTTTATTTTTCTCAAAGTCTATCTCTGTTTTTGGTCGCTGAAGACGAAATTCTTCTATGTCTTCCATCTCAACGATTGTTCGAAACTTATCTTTGATAAATTTTACTTTCGCATGAGATAATATTTCTTCTTCTTCATCACTATAAAAATTTTTTTTTCATAGTATAAAATTTATCGAATATTCATTATAGGAAAAGTCCTAGAAAAAATAATCAATGTGCAAAAACATTTTTGTACGTTTCAATACGTTATTCATTTGTTCTAGAAATTTCCAAATTTTTCAACACTGAAAAATTTACCTGGACATTTTAACTGTTTTTACCAGGAATAGCTGGAATAAGAAAAGTATTAAAATTTAGAGGTGAGTTTAGAAACCATTTATAGTCAATATATCATTTTTAGAGTATCGAACATGCTTCTATTTCACAATCCTATATACAAGTAAAGGGCACTTCGTAAAGTTCGGATCGTTAATCACCCACGGATTTTCGAAAATTTTGAAATTCCATTTCTCGAGAGTTTGAATTGAAGGAGAAAAATATGGTTCAAGCTAAACGAACAAATTAGCAACCAAATTTGAAGTAGTATTATAATCGTACTATACATCAAAAATGGAAAAAATGTTTGAAACGACATTTATCAAGGGTTTTAAGATTTAGTATTTTGTTGCTATTTTCTTACTCTGCAAGGTGGCACGGTGTGAATTACAACTCTATACTGGAATAGAAGTAGCTCTAACAAGTCGAACGTGGCAAAAATTTTCGAGTTATCGTCAATTTGTCGAAACGCATTTCGCTAGAAACGGTCGTCTCATGTATCTTTCAATCAATTCCAAAGCCATTTTTCTAGTTTGGGGAGATTAGATTCAACAATTGAAATGGAGTGTATTCCAAGGTCATTTTCTGTTTATTTCTGTGTATTTCTGTTCAAAACTGGTTCAATTTGGCCTATTTGCACAGAAATAAATAGAAATAAATAGAAATAAACCAAAATTAACAGAAATAAACCGAAATAATTAGAAATGAACAGAAATAAAGAGAAATGAATCGAAATGAATTAAAATAGGTAAAATTGTTTTATAACATTTTTTATCGTTCGAAACGTCATGTTAAAAATAAAATTATTATCATTTACTGTTATCAATATAAATTGGTATTTCATGTCACCTGGACTGCATGAATGAAATCTGTCCCGTCGATGAATACATTCTTTCATATACTTAATTCCGTTGGAGTATAAAACTTTATTGCGTATTGTTTGGGGTTCATAGAAAAATATAACGATTTTATTGTTGCCAACGTCATCGTCATTGACAATTAAACATATATTAGTAATTATACCTGTAACACCCCTTTTTTTTTTATTACAGAATAATTAATTTAAAATTTTTCAGAATTATCTGACGTAGTGAATCTAATCCCTTCGTGTACCATTTTCCTATATGTATAAGAGCTACCATTGTAATTCAACTTCTGCTCATTTTCATTAAAGACACTCAGAGTTTTATAGCCTATCAAAAGTGTATTATTTATCTTTATAAACAATTTCACGTGATTTTGAATTTTTTTCAAAAAATATTATATTTTACTCAAATATTGATCAATATTGTATAGTTTATTAATAAATATGAATGGTAAGACTTGAAAGATGCATTTCACTATTTTAATGTACGATTTTATCGAAATGAAATGAATTTCATCTTCTTCAGTTTCACAAACCATATAATTATTGATTTCTGTTCATTTCAGTTTATTTCTGGCGATTTATATTTTTTTCTGTACTTTTCTATTCACTTCTGTTAATTTCTATTCATTTCTACTTATTTTTGTCTATTTCTGTGAAAATAGGCTAAATCGATACAAAAAAGAATAATTTTTAACAGAAAAAAATTGGAAAAAATGGATTTATATTTAAATAAACACAAATAAGCAACAATAAACAAAAATGAACAGAAATTAATAGAAATGAATAGGAAAAGACAGAACTTCCTTCTATTAGGGATTATTATAGATTAAAAGAATTTAGTGAAGACCGATTTGACTATGTTGAAAAAATAGACATAATAATAATAACGTTGGAATAAGTTGGTCGGTGCCATTGTTACTTATATTTCCAAGCAACAAAATAGAGAAAAAATATGCTGCAAACCGCTTTACAATGAATTGAAATTTCATCAAGTTACAGGCATTGGCTACGCTACCATAATATTACTAATGTCCTGTGACTAGTGTCACGATTACTAGAGAAATAAAGTTTAAACTTGTTATGAAAATATCTCAAGATTTTCTAAGCCCAAAAGTCGCATAATCAATATATACACACTATCAAGTAAGTTACACTTCAGACATTGTAAATATTGTTCTTCAGAATGTAATATCTTTCTGTTATTGGTAGTAAATACTTATTCACAGAAGTACATTCTAGTTACTAGAAACAAAATATCAAAAATATCAATATTCCCAAAAATTATTCATTAGCATTGAAAATATAAACATTCTTTCGAGTAATTGAAATACTTGCACCAAATCTACCTATATATTTCAATTATATTGCAACAAATTCACAAAAATACAATTGTAGTGCTGAAACCCACAATTCTACTTTCCAGTTTATTCTTAAAAAGGTATAGTTTCATCTAACAAGGCAATGAGAAAGTGCTTCAATAGATTAGTAATTAGTATTACTTGAATCATCCCAACTGTTAAAAATATGTGCTCTAACTAGTTATAAAATGACAAAAAAATTTTATACTGATACTGGTATAACAAAAAAGCGAATCAAAAAATGAAGAAAACAAATCTAATTTCATCTTCAGTGCACATTTTAATGAAAAGGATAAAATTATTGAAATGAAGCAAATGTAAAAAATGTTTTTTAGCCAAGCAGACAAATGGAAGATTAGTATAATCAATAAGCAATAGTAATGATGTACTTGGTTTGAGAATTATCTTAATGATCCACAAATGAAAGGATAAATCCACTCAATGATCTTAAGGAAATATGACACAAAATCTGGTAGTGCTCCTATTTCTTGACTTGAACCTATTTCAATTGAATCCTCATCTGAAAAGTATTTCTACAATCATTGTTTCAAGGAACATAATAGTCTTCAAAAATTGCAATATTGATTGTGACTATTCTCAAAGTATCAAAGAAACGAATGTAAATATACTTTCGAAGGGCAAAAATCAGAGAGCAAACAGTGCAAAAATCGTTCCAATATGTTTTTTGGATGAAGTAGCCCATCAGGATGAAGGATTCTTTGATCAGATAAATGTTATTCATAACCTTCATAATTTTCAAGACATTGTTTGTTCTTCTGATCTCTTTTACATTTTGAATAATTTCAAAAGTTTTTTTGGGCTCCCAAATGTCAAAATAATGTGAAATTTATCAAAGCCAGATTTAAAGTGCTTCGTATTTTGTGCGTAGACGTTTATTTCAAATATGAAAAAATTTGTGAGTATTCTGGGGAAGAATACCAATTAGTTTGTCCAAACAATATTAATTTGGACCTTGTCCAGTTGACATGTAATTTTCCATAAATATTAAATTATAGTTTATGATGACCATATATGGGCGGGTTCACTGTAGGTTCGACTACAGAGCACTTACAGCAATGAAAATTGAAAGAAATTGAAAAAGAACTGGCTGAATATGGAGAGAAAGAAGAGAAGCTACTAAAAAATATTGTGAAGGACAAGGTGTACTGTAAAATTAATATTTTATGCAAGAGAGTAAACACGCAGAATATTGAAATACAAGAGTTAGACGGTATAGTAAATGACAAAGTGGATGAAGGAAGATAACTTCAATGGAGAAGTGTGAAAGAGAAGTTATTGAGGCTAGAAAGGTAAACAAGACGCACATGGCATATATTAGGAAAAAAGGTAAAAAGGACATACAAGTCTAAAAAACGTACAATGAGAATTTAAAAAAAAAAGTCCATGAGCTTAGACAGATACTGAATAAAAAAGTTAACTACATATGGAGTGACACAACAATTATTTAGGAAAAATACTTATGGAGACAAAGGAGGAAATTGAGATATTGTAGAAATGTTAGAGTGTGAAAGATGAAGAGCTTTTTCTATTGGACGATTACTTGACAACAAAGAGAGGAACAAAAGATGAATTCTGGTGGAGGCTGGATAGATAAAAAATAAAATAAAAGGTCTATAAATGTTACAGACAGTAATGAACATACACAACAAGTAGTGAGAATTGTGCAAAGAACAAAACAATTTAGAAAATATAGGTGAGGAAGCTATTTAAACCTGAATTTCTTATTTATTAACTTGAACCTCTTTCTCAATTTCATTATTTCATACGTAGATTTTCATATTATATCATTACACTTACTTTTTCTGAGTTATATTTATTATTATCTAATACTGCGAATAAATTATTCTCCGTTGTTTAAACACAAAATTCATAAACTGCAGAGTGTGGGAGAGTTTCCACGGATATAGACTGTAGAGTGTAAACTGTAGAATTTGTACTATGAAGTATGGACTATTTAGCGGGTGCTAGAGATTATTACTATAATAAAATCACGATGGCGCTGGTGTAGCAAACGTTTGGAAAATTGGAATATTGGAATTTGGAAAAAACAATAAGTTATGAGATATGAGATTCAGTCTCCAACCATCTCCAACTCCAACCGCGAATTCTTTTTCCCCGGGCGTCACTTAGGGCGTCACTCACCAAATGTCCTCAAAAATTTAATAGCATGCGAACAATCACCATTTCTGTACCGTTGTGACAAAATCTTAATTATTTATTTCTCGATAACCGCCAATTTTCATTAGTGACCATTCGTCCCTATTTCTGAAAATCAAAATCAAAATCAACTTCGGATTTCATTCAATGAAAATGGATAACGAGAGACCTAACAGAAATCGGATACAAGACGATATCGAGGTACGAGAATGTTAATAATAATTAAAATAAATTTAACATACTAGTTATCTTTGTATATTTACATGTTTATATTTAGATATTTAATTTCTGATCTTCTATTGCTTCACTTAGAATTTCTACTTTGTTCTCCGTATTTATTATCTAGTAACTATAGTGCTGTTCTCAGTGCTATATGGTTATTAATAATAATAATAATAAGCTTTATTATCTATGATCCATTCTGTCATTCTTTTGTTCTTCTCCAGCTTTTCAAATTTACTTACAACATATTTTCATGTATTTACTTTTTTAACAAATATTTCCTTAGCAATTCTCATTTCTGAATTTGTTTTTATCACAATAGAAACTTAGTGAAAGAACGAATTGAGAACTAATTAGTGAGTTAATTAAAGATAGTTTTCACGTACCAATGTACTTGAGAGTTTTATGACATTCCAGGTGAATATTGATGAGGACACAGTAAATTCTGACGACAGCACCAATTCAAGTATCAATATTTCGAATGAAAGTAGTGTGTACGAACATGAGTCTCTAAGCAACGAATCAGATCATGCATCACTTCGTACACCAGAGAGCCCTGAAATAGCACAAAATTTATCAGATTCTGAAAATGATAATTTGACGGATGAGGAAATGGAAATAGTAAATGGTAAAAACATTTGGATATAAAAGAGTTTTTCTAATTCTCTGTCTATATATTATATTTATATATATATATATATATATATATATATGTTTGAATTTTACCTTGATTATGTTTTGTTTTTATGTGATGAACATTTAGATGTTGATGAAATTCAGGATGAAGATATCCATATCGATGCTGATGAAATTCAGGATGAAGATATCTATTTTGATGCTGATGTAAATTTGGATGAAGACTTCAGATATGTGAGTTCATACTTTATTCATACGTTATATAAGTCTCAATTAGACAGGCCTCATTTACATTTACTACTATAAAAAGTAATAGGTTTAGAAACTAAGAAAGTAGAAAAATAGTTGTACTAGCACCTTTGCGTTTCTTACAGTTTATTTTGAATTTTGCATTTGTATCCATGAAGCTAGCTTGCCTATTGTATACTGCAGGCCCCTATAAACGAATGAAATTCCACCTATGACATGGATAAATATATTTATTACGTTGAAACCATGACAAAGTTTATTATTCTTGAACTTGTTGAAGTTTAGGTGGTTCCAGCAAGTTTTAATTAGTTATGGGAAACGATTGAAAATTTAGTACAAAACTTGTAGAATACTTACGAATAGATTGCCATGTTGAAATACTTATGTCATTGACTTCATTTTTGAGTAAATAAATTCCTCAGAACTGTCCAGTTTAACATGGTGTCTTACGGCGCCTTTTTAATGGAATTCCTCAACAATGACTTGTGAAAACTTGACCAAACAAATGTGGAATATTTGTTGTTTCTAGTTAATTGGTTAAAACCTTAAAAAATAGTATAGGTAATCAATGAAACAGAGACAGGAAAAAATATTAGAGTATAATGTCATCTCCCAGATCCCGGCTATAAGGTATAGCACCCCAAAAAAGGATGCCAATTGAAAGTTTCATAAAATTCCTCTGATTGCCTGTTATGGTTATTTTCCCTACGCTCAAATATTATAGCCATTTATCTGACTGGTTAGATTCATACAAAATACAATGCACTCTAAAGGGTCCTGACTTGAGGCGAAACCAACCGCTGGAAATACCTTCATTATTCTTTGTGAGAATTTGACCACAAGCTTACAAAAAATTAGTAGAGTAATTTCAACAGCGCTTCTCATAGAATTTTCATGATCCACATTCATGATAGTTATGCTGAAATCCAACCAAAATTTTAGTTCAAATTGTTAGACAAGTTATCTCTTGTTTTAATTTATTTTTCATTCTAGACTTTTTGAAAAATTCAATGATACCATCATAAATAACGGAAATAACCCATATGGTTTGTTTTGAAGAACATTGAATACGAGCCACTCTCAATTTACTCTGGAAATAGTGACAAAATTTAAAAACTTCTAGAAATAAAAGTAATGTAATATTCACACTCTCAATGGGATTCATATATTTATTTGTTCATCTATGAATTCGTATTGATTACTATACTAAATAGTTGAAAATGTTCAATTTTGATCTTAGAGAATGATGTTTTTTTGAGTATAAAATTTTAAATTATCTTTTATTCTTAAGGATTTTGTATATACAGGTATATCAGCAATTATATTTGAATGCTACATTCATATCCAGGATAGGTTGCCAAGTTATAATTAATGAATAAGTATGTCACTAAAATTTTTTACTACCAAACTCAAAGTACAGTATATGATAATGAGCCTTGAATAAATATATTTCATGTATTCAATCAGATCTAATTACTTGTTAAGCGCCTGAACCCAAACGTAGCAGCCGGAAATAATATTTTGAAACGC
Source organism: Aphelinus certus (assembly GCA_020882725.1). Classification (NCBI taxonomy): domain Eukaryota; kingdom Metazoa; phylum Arthropoda; class Insecta; order Hymenoptera; family Aphelinidae; genus Aphelinus; species Aphelinus certus. The sequence continues at coordinate 61,523 of JAJGXB010000030.1, forward strand.
ATAACGGAAAGTTTGAAAATAAAAAATAAACGATTATTGGATTCATCATCCAGGAGGGCAATATACAGGGATATTTATTTTTTATTTAATCTTAATTCATTAATGTCTAACAAGGGGACACCACAGTCTCCGTGTCCTGTATTTTCACCAAACCTATTTTAATGTGCTCTATACCACATACGTATAGACCCATTTCAGGGATTTTGTCCAATGGGCCCTCCTGTGGAGTTATGGATACATCAAGTTTCAAAAAATACTGATATTTCTAGGTTTTTTCCCATTTATGACATTATTGTTCGCTGACTCATCGAGTGAGCTTGCCTAAGCTTCTATACGCATTGTTCACACTAGAATCATGAATTCTACATGCTCCCCAACTATGAATAGCATTTTCACTCTTTATCATCATCTAGTTTGTCACTAGTTCACATGTTATCTGAAATTCAATAGTATATGATCAATAGATTTTTCAACTACAGCTATCCAAAACTAATCATCGACATGTCTCATTGTATATCACTCTCAATTGATATGTTTCATCAGCGCATACTTCTCAACATTACATATAATGGTATTCCATCACACGCATTACTGAATGAACAGCCAAGCCCTTAAATCAGGAGACGAACAATCATTTTTTACTATTTTCAGATTATTCAATACTAAAATAAATCTATTTCCTTATATTACTTAGGATATAACAAATTGTGTATACGTATAGTAGAGAAATATATATTGATTCCAATCTAAATAAATTAATATATCTCAATAGAGATTTAGTAACTTCATTATAAAGTAATAACAAGCCTCAAAGAATGAATTAACAGTTCTATAGCAATAATTTTAGTTAGTTTGAGAAAAATTACATGCTCTACGAATTTGTTATATCCTAAGTAATATAAGGAAATAGATTTATTTTAGTATTGAATAATCTGAAAACAGTAATAAATAATTGTTTGTCTCCTGATTTAAGGGCTTGGCTGTTCATTCAGTAATGCCCTGATGAAACATATCAATTGAGAGTGATATACAATGAGTGAGACACGTCGATGATTAGTTTTGGATAGCTGTAGCTGAACAATCTATTTATCATATACTATTGAATTTCAGATAACATGTAAACTAGTGACAAACTAGATGATGATAAAGAGTCAAAATGCTATTGATAGTAGGGGAGCATGTAGAATTCATGATTCTAGTGTGAACAATGTGTATAGAAGCTTAGGCAAGCTCACTCGATGAGTCAGCGAACAATAATGTCATAAATGGGAAAAAACCTAGAAATATCAGGATTTTCTGAAACTTGATGTATCCATAACTCCACAGGAGGACCCATAGGACAAAATCCCTGGAATGGGTCTATACGTATGTGGTATAGAGCACATTAAAACAGGTTTGGTCAAAATACAGGACCCGGAGACTGTGGTGTCCCCTTGTAAGTGGAATGTGTTGGGACTAAACTCAAATTGACTATTGGAAAAAGGCTCAAACACTATTGTACTTCAAAGAGTTCAAAAATGCCGAATTTCTTTAGTTTAAGTAAATTCTCATACGTGGTCACGTAAAAATTACTTAAAGTAATTAACTATCTGATTTTTGTAAGATTCAGTACAAATTCACTCGTACTAAAATCTACATTTGAAACAATGGAGTTTTCAAACATTATAATGTCAACATAGTTTTGAAATATTATTGAAACAATAAAGGTGAACAGAGATACGAAAAAATGGAAAAAACAGCGCTAGGAATTTTGAATTGTGAGTGTTGTATGAAAAGCTTACTACAATCAGAACAGAATTCTTCAGATTTGGGAGAAACTACATCAATTTGCAGTAGAAAATTGATTTTTTCGAATATCACTCTTATTATATTTTTATAGATTAGACCGTTTTACAATCTTAACTTCAAGAAATTTTTAATCTCTATATAGTCATCGGTATTTAACCCATTAACCCATTAACGCCGAAGCGTACCGTTTTTTTAGTAAACTTTCAACGCGATTATTTTCCATGTTATCGGAGCTGAAATCATTCTATTTGTAAAAATTTAGACGTAGAATTTTATGCTTTTTCAGAATGTGAGCTCAAAATTTTGATTGGACATCAAGAAAAAAAATATGGCTGATTTGAACATAAAAACGCGAAAATTTTTGAAAAAAAATTTCTTCATTCTTTTTGCAATGTTACCGCTAAAAATCCATGCTCTAATTGTGATCAGAGGTGATGACGATAGTTGAAGTTCATGAGATAATTTTTATGTAATCATCAAATTGCTTCTTTTCACATATGGCGGCAAGAACGTAAATATTTTACGAAATCCATCCTAATTTTTTCTCTCGGAAACTATCAAGTTTAGTATAAAATATCTAGAAACAAAAACATGTTAGAATCGGTTGAAGAGTACACTAGAATTTTTTCATAATCTTTAGAAATGATTTTTGTTTTTCCAAAGTGGAGGGGAGAAAAATTATTCAAGTTAACATATTCTACTCTTTGCATGAATTTTTTTTTCGGAAACTATTGAGTTACATAAACATTTTTATAGAATAAAAATGTCTTATAATCGATCAAAGAATACCCTGAAATTTTTTCAGAAAAAAAAACCGAATTTTTTGAAAATTTCCATTTTTGACATTATGAAAAAACAAAAATCATCTCTCAAGATTATGAGAAAATTTAAGTGTACTCTCCGACTAATTTTAAGATGTTTTTGTTTCTAGATATTTTGTCCTCAACTCGATAGTTACCGAGAAAAAAATGAGCTTGGGTATTTCTAAAATATTTACGTTCCTGCCGCCATATTGTAAAGAGAAGTGGTTCAATGATTACACGAAAATTCTCGGATGAATTTTAACTATCGTGATTATCTCTGATCACCATTAAAACATAGATTATTAGCGGAAACATTGCAAAAAAAATTCAAGAAAAATTTTTTTTCGGAAAATTTTCACGTTTTTCATGTTTAAATCGGCTATATTTTTTTTCTTTATGGCCAATCAAAATTTCGAGCCCAAATTCCAAAAGAGCATGAAATTCTTCGTAGGAATATGTAAAAATACAATGATTTTAGCTCCGATAACATGAAAAATGATTGCGATGAAAGTTTACTAAAAAAATGGTACGCTTGGGCGTTCATGGGTTAATGGGTTAAGTAATAAAGAAAGAGCTGGTTGCGGAGCAGAGAGAAGGGAGCGTGACTAATCGTCGCATCAAAAAATATCGCGTCATTATACCGTCGGTCTTAACTCCCAAGGCGAGCCAAAATATGTTTTACATAAAAAAATACAATATTTCTTCTTTATTTCTATTGCCTGGATGAGAATAATCCGATTGTATTGATACATTTTCATTTTTTATTTTTTAATTTACCGTCTAAAATATCCTCCGATACTACTTCTGGGTTAGAATCTTCAGTGAATTAATCTATGAGGACTCAATCATATGCACCATGAGTAGAAAACCACTTATGGAACCCAATTCAATTATGATTCTTCATGACACTGAAAAAAAATCATCCATGTGGGTTTGATCCAATTATATCAAGATTTGAGTTGACCCTTTGCTAATTTTTCACTTGATAGAACTCTGAAAATTATTGAGGATCATAGCCAAAATTATTAATGTTTATGATAGTAATTAATCTTATATAATGAATGCATCTACCAACCAATGGTATAATCAACTCATGAGAGAATATAATTCTAGGATTGGAACCATGTACGTGATGATGCATCTGCAATCGACAATAATGAGAGTAGTGATGAAGAATATGATTTAACAAGTGATGACGATGAAGGCGAAATGATGTATGGGAATAATGAAACACCACTCTTAAAATTACTGAGGAATGCAGATGCAAATGAAACTTTAACCGCAAATCTTGTAGTGAATAAAATTGAAATGCTCATGGGCATAATGAAGATAGCCGATATTTACTCTTTACCAAATTCATTCATCGCAGATATTTGTGGCCTCTTTAATAGTTTTTTTGAAACTTCCATATTACCGGAGAGTCGGTACAAACTTGATAAGTTATTTTATAACCACGAGAACATTAAATATCATGCTGTGTGCTCAGAATGTAAGAACTACATCAAAGAATTTCAGCAGTCAGACCGTCAGCTTATGTGTCATGTTTGTCAGGCAGTCATTGATTTGAAAGATCCATCCTACCATGAATTTTTTGTAATATTTGACGTGAAAGATGAAATCAAACATCTGATTGAAGAGAATAGAGAATTCTATGAAGGCGCTGTGGGAAACCGACAACCATTTGGAAATATATGGAGTGATTTCCATGATGGAAAGTTATATGGAAAATTTCTATCAAAATTACCAGAAAATGAGAAAAACTGCTATGCAACATTGACTTTGAATAGCGATGGGTCTCCAGTTTGGAAGAGCTCGAAATTTTCTATTTGGCCTGCTCAAATCCAAATTAATGAACTTCCTCCGTCAATAAAAAGCAATAATACCATAACAATTGGGTTGTGGTTTGGCCATGACAAGCCAAAAATGAATATTTTTCTATCTCCATTAGTCAACAGTTTAAATAGTTTGTCTGAAACAGGAATCCAGTGTAATTTTGGTGATGAAGTCAGAAATATTAAAGTTTATACATTGTGTTGCTGCGTTGATAATGTGGCTAGAGCACCGATGCAGGGAATTACCCAATTCAATGGATACTATGGATGTAGTTGGTGTCTACATCCTGGTGAATCTGTTCAGCACAATACCGGAAGAGCAATGAAATATACATTACAGAATGAAGTAGCTAGAAAAAGAACTGAAGAGGAAACCGTGCACCACATTCAACAAGCTATTGACACAACTGTACCTGTTTATGGAATAAAGGATGCAACACCCTTATTACTTTTGAGATGCTTCAATATAATTAGTGGATTCGTCCCAGATTCTATGCACTGTGTATCTCTGGGCATTTCTAAACAGTTTTTCGAGTACTGGTTCAGTTCAACGAATAAAGTATACAGTATTTCAAAAGCGAACATGGATAAAGCTGATACAATTGTTAAGAAGTTAAAAGTCCCAACTCAATTGGCTCGTTTGTCACGATCGATAAAAGATCGGAAATACTGGAAATCCAAAGAATGGGAGAACTGGCTACTCTATTACAGTCTCCCTATATTACAAGAGGTACCTCGTTTTTCTAGATTCAGGCAACATTGGGCACTTCTTGTTGAATCAGTTCATTTACTGATGAATAATTCAATAACAAGAAATCAGTTATTAACTTCGAATGATTTACTTAAAAAGTTCTATGCAGAGACAGAAATTCTTTATTCGAAAGATGCCATGACATATAATGTACATCAACTTATCCATCTTGCACAAAGTGTAGTGGACTGGGGTCCTTTGTGGGCTCATATAGGGTATCCTTTTGAGAACGGAAATGGGGAAATTATCAAGAAAGTTCATGCAGCTAAAGGAGTAATAAGTCAAGTATGTCGGAGTATATCAAGAAAAGAAAGTTTGAGGATAGTAGAAAAACATTTGAATGAAAGAAATTCGCCAGTAGTACAATTCACAAAAAATTTAAGTAAGACTCACACCAAAAAATGTTTAGAAATAGGTACTAATAAATATTTCGGAAAACCAAAACCGATAACTTATATGTTCAGAGATCATCCTAATATTACAAATGATACATGTAAAGCTTACGATAGACTCATGAAAAATAGTTGTATATTTAAATCATGCACAAAAACTTTACAAAGATCCGACAATTCCTATGCCCAAACTTATAACGGAGAATATATACAATGCGTGAAATTTATAGTGGTCGATGAAAGCAATGAGGAATACACAGTCTATAAGAAACTTCAAGTTCAAAATTTTTCCGGTACATGCAAAAGTATCAAAAGAAATGTCCATATAAGTGAAGAACTTCATGTAATCGAAACTCGTGAAATTGATAAATTATGTGTTTTTATGTCTATTAATGAAAAGCAGTATGTATCAGCAATACCCAATATGTATTGGTACAGCTAAAAATTCGCGTTGTGAAAAACGTGGTAAATTACATGCAGGTTTGAAAGTGCGTGTGGTAACAATAAAGCGGTTCACTGATACTAGTTCTAAAAGAAAACGAGATTCGAAAAGTGGGAAATGAGAGTCGATGTTCCAACTCGCCACATACAGCCACACCATCAATAAGTTATTCAATAATAATTGAAACAGTGAATGGAAAATTTCATATGAATCGAAAATTATTTTGTACTATATTTGGAGTCACTTATGTATATAGAGAAATATATTGTTATGATTCATGCTATCTATATGGAATATATTGTTTTAATTCATGCTATGTAGATGAAATATGTAAATGGAAAAAAATTATATGCGTACTTATCTCTCGTTTGTGAGATTGTTCTGAAATAAGGTTCTTTCAATAACATTGGGAGAATGTATCATAAAGAGCACGTATAAACATGACAGATTAAATAAATGATTCTTGTAGAAAAATGTAGATTTTTATAATTGAATTAAATGAATCAAAAATATAAATAAACTTGGGTAAGTATTGATCAATACTCATGTCAGGGTGTGTAAAATATGTGTGTCCAACATATCTGCCCCAAAAATCATATGGAAGGCCATGGATTACCATGTGATGAAAAATCCAAGTATCTTTATTGGGAGTAAGACCGTGAATATTTATCGGTGGATCCACATGGATTTGCTCGAGAATAATTCGAAAAATCCACGTGGATTTATCAAAATTCCACGTGAATTTACCCGAAAATGATTCGAAAAATCCACGTGGATTCTTCGAAAATCCACGTGGATTTATCGGAAATCCACGTGGATTCATCAAAAATCCACGTGGAATTATGAAAAGTCCACGTGGATTTACCCGAAAATGATTCGAAAAATCCATGTGGATTCTCCAGAAATCCATGTGGATTTATCTGAAATCCACGTGGATTCATCAAAAATCCACGTGGATTCATCAAAAATCCACGTGGATTTATGAAAAGTCCACGTGGATTTACCCGAAAATGATTCGAAAAATCCACGTGGATTCTTCGGAAATCCACGTGGATTCTTCGGAAATCCACGTGGATTCTTCGGAAATCCACGTGGATTCTTCGGAAATCCACGTGGATTTATCGGAAATCCACGTGGATTCATCAAAAAT
>JAJGXB010000030.1:75080-88160 GCA_020882725.1 Aphelinus certus
AGACATGCCTGAACACAATGGTGTGGCAGAGCGATTTAACCAGACAATTCAGAAGAAGGTGAGAACATATATTTACGATGCGAAGTTACCAGAAAATCTGTGGGATATAGCATTGACAGCTGCTGTATACGCATATAATCGGACTCCGCACAAATCGAACCAAATGGTGGCACCTCTGGAAAAGTTTGCTCCCCAACATAATTTCAGTATTGATCAGATCAAAAGATTTGGATGCCTGGCTTATGTGAAAGTTCAGAGAAAAACAGGCCCAAAATTCAGATATGAAGGAAGGCGAGTTATCCTGGTGGGCTACACACCAACAGGTTATATTTTGTTGAAACCAGAAGAAGGAAAATTTTATGAAAGCCGAGATGTGAGGTTTAATGAAAAACTGGTTTACGGAGTCAAATATAACAAAAATGGAATAAAAGATTTTCCTGTTGTAAGCAATGATCTGAATAAAGTTGAGTGGTTTATCAAATCTGAAATTAATGAAAGATGCGAAGAATTTTCAAAACAGGAGGGAGAATCCATACAAACTTTAAAACCGGAGGGAGAGATCAAGAGAAAAAGAGGTAGACCCCGTAAAACTGTAACTGTTGTTACTAAAAAAAGCAGATGAGAAAGGTGAGCTTATTAACGATGTCAGTTTCTCGAATCTACCCCTTGATGAGAATATCAAAGCAAATGTTATGCTGTCCTATAACATATCAGATGAGATAGATGAGAGTAAAATCAATTCTAATGATGAGATTTTTCATGCATTGCTTGCTGATATCAACTCTGATCCCTCTAACTATAAAGATGCGATGAATTCAGATGAGAAAAATTGTTGGAAGTCAGCAATTAAAGATGAATTGAATTCTATGAAGAAAAATAATGTCTGGGAAATAGTCAAAAGACCTACAAAGATGCGTGATGGAAGAAAGGCAACAATAATTGACTCAAGACGGGTATTTAAACGAAAACTGGATTCAGAGGGTAATACCAAATACAAGGCGAGATTGGTTATCCGTGGGTTTAAGGATAAAAACTTCTATGAATTAAGTGAAACATACGCACCTGTGTCAAGGTTGACACTTGTGCGAGCTGTGATAGGTATTATCAATAAGTTCAAATTACTTGTATGTCAAGCTGATGTTAAAACAGCTTTCCTAAACGGCGTCCTCGATGAGGAAATATATATGGAAATACCTGAAGGAGCGGAATTTACAGAGGAGCAAAAACGAAACCAAGTGTGTTGAGTGATGCGTGCTCTATACGGATCACGCATCAGCCCAAAGAAATGGAACAATAGTTTCACTAAAGCAGCCAAAGATCTAGGTTTGCAAAACTCTAGAACCATGTTTGTTCATTTGGCGAGAAGGTGCCAAATTTCTGATTGTACTTCTCTATGTCGGCGACCCACTTTTGGCGAGTAACGATGAGAGGAAATTGAAAGAGGTAACGAAAAGGCTCAGTAAAGAGTTTGAAATGAATATTCTAGGTGAACCCAAGGAATTTCTCGGCATCAGCATAAGGCGAGATATTGAAAACAAAATTATCGAGCTGAGCCAAACGAAATACATAGAAAATATCCTTACTAGGTTTGGATTCAGTGAATCACATGCGCAAAGAACCCCTATGATCACTACACAAGTGAATAATAGGAACAGAAAGATGAGAGAAACGGATGCTTATGATGAGTTACTTACAAAAACTAAAACCAAGGAAAATGTTCCTTACAGAGAAGCCGTGGGAAGTCTGTTATATCTGGCAGGCGCGACAAGACCAGATATTTCATATGCAGTGAACATTCTGAGCAGACATCAAGTAAGTCCAACCGAGGATGATTGGAAAATGGTTGAGAGATGGATGTGTAAAATGGTTAAGTGTAAAAATGTTATTTGGTATACGAATGAGGACTTTAGAAAGAATTTCTTCAAGTTCTCGTTCGTATACCAAATAACATTTTTACACTTAACATGAACTCTAATTGGTTTAGAGAGTTGAAACTTTTTCTGTAACTACATATTATCTACTGTAATATGCTCAGAAAATTGCAAATCTGTAAACCAATTAGATTTCATTCTCATCCAAAAGAATTGAGAAAATTCTTTTTAAGGTCCTCGTTCGTATACCAAATAACATTTTTACACTTAACATGAACTCTAATTGGTTTAGAGAGTTGAAACTTTTTCTGTAATTAAATATTATCTACTGTAATATGCTCAGAAAATTGCAAAACTGTAAACCAATTCGATTTCATTCTCATCCAAAAGAATTGAGAAAATTCTTTTTGAGGTCCTCGTTCGTATACCAAATAACATTTTTACACTTAACATGAACTCTAATTGGTTTAGAGAGTTGAAACTTTTTCTGTAATTAAATATTATCTACTGTAATATGCTCAGAAAATTGCAAATCTGTAAACCAATTCGATTTTATTCTCATCCAAAAGAATTGAGAAAATTCTTTTTAAGGTCCTCGTTCGTATACCAAATAACATTTTTACACTCAACATGAACTCTAATTGGTTTAGAGAGTTGAAACTTTTTCTGTAACTACATATTATCTACTGTAATATACTCAGAAAATTGCAACTCTCTACGCCAATTAGAATTCATGAGAAGTGAAAAAATGTTATTTGGCATTCGAACAAGGACATGAAAATGAAATAAACCTAGAGTCCTTATCAGAGACAATATAATAGAATATCTTCTATATAAACCTTAAAGTAAAATCAATGTTTTTTGGCAACCATGTAAAAGATTGTTCCATTTATTTAAGGGGTAATATACCTTTGTGACTTTTTTTTTCTCCAATTTTTTTTTATTGGCTTAAGCACTCTATAAACTATCTAAGAATAATATGAAAAGTCGATCAAGTGGGGGAAGAAGTTCTAAGTGCCTCAAAAAAACTATTCTCTGAACAAAGTCGTATAGTATTAGTATTGTACTCAAAACTTTGAACGCGTTTATCTCGGAACCGTCATTTTTGACATTAGCGTACCGATAGCGCCGTCAATTTTCAACCGATTCTCTTCAAATTTTAACTGTAGCTTGGAAACATGATTTTTAAGTGAACGTCGTACGATTTTTTTGCTATTTTGATTTTTACCGATTTTATTGCCGATTTTCGATCGATTTTTTTGCGAAAAAAAAAGAAAAAAAATTCAAATTGACGCCATTTGGCCCCAAATTTGAATTTCAAAAAAACCGCCCGGCGTTCACTGAGTTTTTTATTTTACTTCAAAACCCCGTTCGATTTTTCCTTCTAGGGTCAAAATTGTGACCTGTAGCGGTACGCTAGTGGAGAAAAAGTGAAAAAAATTTTTCTTCTTTGACGAGCTGGTACGCCGCCATTGTGTATTTTTTAGAAAAAAGAAAGTGTGTTTTCTATAGTTGGAAAGTAGTACTTTCATATGCAACAAACCCCATATCTCTAGGAATTTTTCTGCGTTTATGGTCAGTGTTTGAAAATGACCTCGAAATCGGAGGTCACAAAGGTATATTACCCCTTAATAAAACAAGTTTCTTCTATAACTCCTTGTACATATATACAGCTTAGCATTGATCCGTATATATGGGTTCGCACTATATATGTGTACTAAATCCGTGGCTCGATCTTCTAGCGTCGCGCCGACGTGAAAATCACGTCGCCGCGCTGAGAATATAGCGACGGCTGCATGTACGTTAAAATCACGTGGTGGCGCTGTGACAATAGCGTCGACTCGGCGATATAGTCTCGTGACGCTACGGTACGAAACATTCCCGTGAGATGGCGGATGGAAAAATCACGTAGTTTTTCTCTCAGTGTGGAGATCATCGAAATGTATATCTGGCGTATACGAGCGTGTCATTTTTATCAAACTTCTGATGTCCTTTCAAAAAGTGGATCCAAAATCTCGAATTTGCAGTTTTGATCCTTCTCCAATGTTTCCTACCTTAACCTAACCATACCATAGAGAGACATCTCTATAATCTATACTTTACCTATAGTCTCTATATTGACTCTATACACATGTCTCATGGTTTGGTCCTAGCCAATCAAATCATCGGGAGCGAGGCTTCACATTACTTTTTTAAGGAAGGATAACCATTCTGTAACATATATCATCATCACCAATTTAAATTTAAAATCATAAATAACTAAAAAGAATACATTGAAATGATAGTTGAATAATAGAGTACATTGATAATATATATCATGAAATCTACTTGAATCATTTACATTATTTTTTTCTCAAAGTGTAAGTAAAAACATTTTTTCAGATTCAGTTTCAACAGATCTATCGCGGCAACAAGGTAAGTATACATTTTCTATTAAGTAAAGTATTGGCAGCTCAAAGAGCCCCATACCGGCTGCTCAAAGCGCCCCATACCGGCTACTCAAAGCGCCCCATACCGGCTGCTCAAAGCGCCCCATACCGGCTGCTCAAAGCGCCCCAAAACAACTTGTTTATCTTTAGTCATTGTTACACTTATTTTATCAGTAATCATTACTACAAGTAAATAAGTTTACGTAACTATATTAGAATTCTGAATTCTGAATATACACATCGAATCAAAGATTGTTTTGCTTTTTGCTTAATCACACTATTATTTGTAAATGAAAGACTTGAGAACAATTATTAGAAATGCTGTGAGTATTTCAGATACTAAAGGCAGAGCAGTAAGGGGTTTATCTAATGATAGCGTTGTTTGCTATGTTAATGCATCCTTACAGAGCTTAGTCAATTCTACGTTTATTAGTCAAAATATCCTACAAAATCCTGAAAAGAATGCTCTATATGATGCATTCATGAATTATAAACTAAAACGTAAGATTGACATGATGGCTTTGAGAGAATTTGCTGATAGAAAAGGTACGAAACAATTTGTCGGAACACAGCAACAGGATCCTGCAGAATTTATCGAGCACCTTTGTGATAAATCTGAAAAGTTGCGAAATTCACTTGAATTCATGATTATTACTGATACAAAATGCTCTTGCAAGGATGGCAAAACTGAAGAGATGAAAATAGTAAAAGTTGAAGTGTGTCATAGGATTTTACGACTTCTTTTACCATCTAAAGAATCGTTCACCTTACAAGAGTTGATAGATTTCAATATCGGAGTATGGAAACCTCATGTTCGTTGTTATAAGTGTTGTGCTATGAAAGAAGATATGTTAGGGCTCGAAATCAGTAGTAAAGTTCTGATAATTCAAGTACCATTGTACCTTCAAAAGGGTTTTGGTGCTATTGAAAAGAATAATAAATTCAGAATAAAAAATATTCAGAGTGAGGTTAGAATAAATCAGAAGTCTTATTATGTAAAAAGTATTATATTTCACCAAGGAGATGACTGGACTTCTGGTCATTACACAAATATGATACGTGTCTGAGATCAATCAATGTAAAACAGAATAATTTGATGATTTTGAAAACAAATAATGCTCCAGTAGAAATTCGCAAAAATCACGAGTGCAACGTTCGAAATTTAAAACGTGCAAATGTCGGCGTATACAATAATAATAATAAGCTGTCTAACGCAGATTTGAACGTACCTACTAAACAGTTGAAATTTTCTAATCACCCAGATACTCCTGGAATACACTTAAAAACAAATAATAATTCATTACCAAAGAATGAGTTTGAATGTAGTTCTTTTAAATTACAGACTGAGAGATATGCCCTGTCAGTAGCTTCTAAACTTAAAATTCTCGATGGTTCACGTTTAATGACTGATCACATAGATAAATTTCATCAAATGTTGCGCCCTATTCATGATCCTCGTTCTACGTATTTCGTTAACCGTTTGAACAATATTAGACCCGTTGTGCAAAATGTGAAGCATTTACAAATATTGCACAGTTGTGACGATTATTGTAAAGAATGTGAAAATGGACATTGGGTCTGCTGTTATTATGATACAGGTTCAATATTTATATACGATTCGCTTAATCTAAAGTCATTACATATTTCACACAAACTATATATGGAAAAACTGTTTCATCCATATTTCAATAAAACTCCTATACATTTTCCACGTGTTCAATCTCAGAATAATGCATGTGACTGCGGTGTTTTGGCTATTGCATTTGCTACATCAATAGTTTTTCAGAAAGATCCAGCAAAAATCGAATATAATCATACTTTTTTAAGAACGCATTTACACAACATGTTTGAATCTAATCAACTTCAACATTTTCCCGTCATTCATGACTACAATAATATTTGTAGATCGCCAATCTTACACACTTCTCAGACTAGAATAGACAATAAAGTTGCTCTAATGGAAGAAAAGAATTTTAAACCAGTAGATTATCAGTTGAGAAACGGAAAGAAAAAAAACTCCCTGTACACAGCTGAAAAGAAAAATGAACAAAATGTGAGTATAAACAAAAATATTGATTTTTTAGAAGTACCGAACAAAAATTTATGTGTCAGCGAAAAACGATCAAGCGATATTGTTGGAAAAAATACGTTTCCAACATTAATAGGTCTATCTAATCACAAAAATTCTTGTTATGCTAATGCATCTTTACAGAGCTTAGTCAATTCTATATTTATAAGCCAAAATATCCTACAAAATCCTGGAAAGAATGTTCTATCTGATGCATTCATGAATTATAAACTAAAACGTAAGGTTGACATGATAGCTATAAGGAAGTTAGCTGATAAGGGAAGCAAGAAACGATTTGTCGGAAAAGAGCAACAGGATCCGGCAGAATTTATTGAGCACCTTTGTGATAATTCTGAGAATTTGCAAAATTCTCTTGAATTCATGATAATTACTGATACAAAATGCTCTTGCAAGGATGGGAAAACTGAAGAAATAAAAATTGTACAGGTTGAAGAGTTTAGTAGATTTTTACGACTTACTTTACCGTCTAGAGATTTGTTCACGTTACAAGAATTGCTAGACTTTAATATCGGAGTATGGAAACCTCATGTTCGTTGTGGTAAGTGTTGTGCTATGAAAGAAGTTAAGTTAGGACTTGAAATCAGTAGTAAAGTTTTAATAATTCAAGTACCATTGTACGTTGAAAGAGGGTTCAATGGTATTGAAAAAAATAATAAATTCAGAATAAAGAATATCCAATCCTTGGTGAATTATCTTTCCCCAAGGAGATGACTGGACTTCTGGTCATTACACAAATATGATACGTGTCGATAACGATTGGGTGAAAATTAGTGATTCTTCCATTAGTTTTTGTCAAGAATCGATTGATACTAAAGATGCCTATTTATTTTTCATTGAAGAAAAAAATGATTCTTCGATTGATTTAATAAATATTTCTCAAATTGACAATGAGAAAATTGAGTCATTATTAAACATACAATGTAATAATAATGAGGCAATCAAAATTATTTCTCATGTAGAAATGAATAGAAATGAAATGATAACGGTTTTAGAACATGATAACGCAATTCCCAAAATAAGTCAAGGAACAAATAAAGAGAAAAGGTCTCTTTCTAATAGAAAGTATTATGATAAAAACAAAGATAAATTTTCAAAATGGGATAGAGTTTATTACGGAAGAAATAAAAAACAATTAGCACGACGAAGAAATACCGCAGAGTCTAGAATGAATAGTAGAATAGTACATTGTGTAACGAGCGCGGAAAGTTGCCAATTGCACACGCGGGCGCGTTGGTGCACGAGCGCAGCGAGTGCGACATGTCGCCCAAGTATGCTATTGGCAACTATACCGTGCGAGTTGCTCATACTATTTTTCATCACGGGCATAAAAAATGGCTATAAAACGCATAAAACAGAGATATTAGAATCAAGAAAAAAATACTACGAAAGTAATAAATTGAAAATTAAGATAACAAACAAAATAAAGAAAAAGTATTACATCACTCTAAAAGATAGCACTACTAAGCTTTTGCGAAATCTCGAAGTGTATGTAAAAAAAGTGATTCCTAAATTAGATTCTGCTTCACCATCAAGTCGCAGAGTGGAAGCGCAGAATATAATTTCTGGATCCATTTATTTCAGAGGTAATTGCATTGCAAAAGTAAAACATGATTTAAAAAGCCTCCAAGACAGTATTAGAATCTCAGTTGCTCGTTTGAATGAAGTCCCTATTCAAAGTAATGAACCATGCGCTTTGACGGCTTTGTGTGGTTTACCTTCGCATACTGCCACAACAGAACCTTATTTTTCAAAAGGTGCATATGAATTTGATTTTCAACGTGATAAAGAGTTTTCTGAATTGATTAATTTTGCGATCAATGATAAAGGCCAAGTTGCTAAAATCCTACCATTGACTGAGAATGGGACAAAAGCAAAAATTGGATGGAAATGTGATGAGTACTGTCGCACTAATGATCCTGATATTATAACAGCGCTGAAAAAATTGTTTGATGATATATTGAATTTAACGTACGTAGATGCTCGTGATTATATGAAAAATATTAATATCTGTTCTGCTGAAATTCGTGACCCTAACAGAAAGGGTCATCCAGAAATTTGCTATGTGCAACCATGGTTATGTACTTCTATGTTTCTGAAGCTAAACATTTTATCGTCACATTATCCACACTTGCGAACTTTAAAACGACTTATATATGAACTTCAAAATCTTTATCTCTCTGTAGAAACAATTGATGAAGCATTGCGAGATGCCGATGTGGACAAATTAAAATCAATTGCAACTGAAGCAAGGAAGTTGGGATTATATCATCGATCCAATCAAAACTATGAATTGTGTCTGGATGAAATTAAACTAAAAGAAAAATTTTGTGGAGGAATTAAAATATATAATAAAATAAATGACGATCCACCTTCAGTTCCCTGTATTTCTTGCGAAAGACTTTTTTGTTCTAGAAAACTCAAGATTTTCAAACCAAGCTCAGAGAATGATGCATTTGAATTATTAGGAATTGAGAATGAAAATATAAAAAATTTAAAACAATACATACAATTCAAAGATGGCGTCGAATATAACATTTGTAATACTTGTTACACTAAGTTAAAAACTTAGATAGTTTACCATCATTTTGTGTTTTAAATAATCTCATGGTTGAAAAAATTCCTGAAGAATTGAAATCATTGAATATGTTTGAAAAAATCTTGATTCAACGAGAAAAAGCATTCCAAACTGTGACGAAAATGGGAACAAAGATGAAAAGAAATATTCCACATTATGAACAGATTGATAAAGTCGTTGGTGTAACTTTTCATCTACCTTTACCGCAGGAAGAAACTTTGAAAAAAATTTGTCCTACGACTGATCCTTTAAATACAAACCATGAGTTATTCATAATAGTGAGAATGAATCCATCAAAAAATAAAACTATTGTTGAAGATTATGTTGACGTCAAAAAGATTTGGAAAGCTCTTGACTGGCTTCGCAAAAATAACCCTTTGTATGAAAATATTATTTTACCATCTAACTTTGATGAACTTTCAAAAACTCTTCAAGGTATGCTTATAGTAAGTGATGATAAAGAAGATATTGATGTTAATCATAATGATATAAAAGATTCGGAACCTAAGAATGAAGTTAATATGATAAAGCCTGCGCTTTTAACACAAAAGCACGAATCAGACGCTTTTTATAATCAGTACACAATTTACCCTTTACACTCTAAGCGACAGAACGGTACTGATACTGAATTATACCAAATGCTGAAAGTATATGCCCCTGCTTTAGATTCTCGTGGAAAAGAGTTGGATTTAAAATGCTTTCCGGATCTTTATCCTCGCGGTAGGAATGGTCAGGGTCATGATAGGATTGTTAGTTTGAGAGATTT
The DNA here is from genome assembly GCA_020882725.1 of Aphelinus certus. Classification (NCBI taxonomy): domain Eukaryota; kingdom Metazoa; phylum Arthropoda; class Insecta; order Hymenoptera; family Aphelinidae; genus Aphelinus; species Aphelinus certus. The sequence continues at coordinate 84,811 of JAJGXB010000030.1, forward strand.
CGATTTCATTCGATCGAGATTATGTTCAAAACATCCAATGTTCAGATTAAATATTCAATATATTTTTTATCTTCTCCATAATCATAACGTCCGACAAATAAGTGCTGGAATTTTTCATAAACTCAATATTGTTAATCCTCATCATAAACATACAGCTGCAGACCTTTTAAAAAATTTAGAAAAAGATCAACTTGAATCTGATTTAACGACGATTTTTTCACGCTTACCGGGTACTGAAGCGTATTGGAAGAGAGTTAGAAACGATCTAGAGTGTATGAGGACAGAATATGGGCCTGCCACATTTTTTATAACCTTAAGTCCAGGTGAATGGATGTGGTCAGATCTAGCTGAATATATTAGAGAAGTTAATGGATGGGAAGCCGATAATCGATCAGTAGCCCAATTAATTGCTCAGGATCCGGTTTCAGAAGCAAGGTTTATGCAAAATAAATTTGAAGCTATAATGGCATATATATTGTCTTCAGATAACCCTATTGGTAAAGTAGAGCACTATTATTATGTTCGTGAGTATCAGGGCAGAGGCTTACAGCATTACCACTTTTTATTCTGGATAAAAGATGCTCCGGTTTATGAAACGTCGCCAGACAATGAAGTTAGGGAGTTTATATTGAAATACATAACATGTCGAATACCTGACAAAAATATTTCTCCAGATCTTTATCGTCGTGTTATGGCTTATCAACAGCATAAACATAACGATTATTGTAAACGTAGTGCTCCCGGTAAAATGAAATTGATAAGTGGTTGTCGTTTTTCATACCCTCGTCCAATTGCATCTTCTCTGACATTGAGAAACGTTGCTGAATCAATTTCTAATCGAAAAAAACTGAAGAGTAAAAGTAGATTTTATGATCTACCCAGAAACCAAGAGGAACGATTGACAAATGATTACATGCCATCCCTCTTGCATCTTTGGGAAGGGAATATGGATGCCCAATTTATCGGAGAATCGTCATATCTTCTGACCAGATATATTTCTGGATACGGGACGAAAGGAGAAAAAAGTGTTATCGATGCTTCTGAATTGACTTCTAACAAGTCTCTGTATAGTCGTCTTTGGTCTATTTCAATGCGTGCGCTGATGAATAGAGAATGCGGGGCTTTAGAAGCAGCTGATAGACTATTAGGCTATCCTCTACATGGCACTGATTCAGATACAGTGATCAAATGGTTGGATGTAAGAGTGGTGAGAAACAGAAAATTGAAACCGTTTAATTTTATAAAACAGCTCCCAGCGGAATCTACTGATATATTTTATGATTCTTTGATTGATGATCACTATCCTAATCGGCCAGATGATTTAGAAAATGAATGCTTGTATGATTTCGCTCGATGGTATAATATTTATAAGGTAAAACCAAAACGCGAGGCACCATTTCTCTACGAGATGAAAAACGGACTTTTTTGCAAAAAAAGAAATAAACCTTATTTGATAAATCATTGGAAAAGCAACCCTGATAATCAACCAGAACAGTATTATTACGCATTACTATTGTTATTCCAACCGTGGAGAGATCATGATGAGTTAAAAAATGGTCAAGATACGTACATTGATGCATTTATTATAAAACAACATGAATTAGCTAAGGCAACAGAATATCACGATAAAGCTACTACTATTCGGAAAGCCATGGATCATATGAATGCAATGATCCAAGATCAATTGTTAATCGAAAGCCAAAGTAAAGATAAATCTGTTGATAATTTCCCTGAAGGCTGTGTCCCTATAGAAGTAGAAAATGCCATGAAAGATTTCCAAGATATCGCTGATAAACAAATGATAACTGAAGACGATCTATCGAAAAACATCAAAAGTTTCAATTCAGACCAATCAAAAGTCTTCAATGGAATCATACAGTATTTACAAAAAATCATACAGTATTTACAAAGAATCCTGATGACAAACCATTAAGAAGATTCATTAGTGGTACGGGAGGTACTGGGAAAAGTTTTGTTATAGAAAATATTGTGGCTTTTAACAAATTGAAGCTGGGCAAAAATACAGCTGTAGCAGCACCAACTGGGATCGCAGCCTATAACATACAAGGTCTTACTGTTCATAGATTGTTACATTTACCAGTAGAACAAGGACGTACTGCAAAATATAAAGAGCTTTCTAATGCTGCATTGAAAGAAATTAGACAAACTTTCAAGAACGTTAATCTAATGATAATTGATGAGATATCAATGATTTCAAATATAACTCTAATGTATATTCATTTGAGATTGACTGAAATATTTGATACGTTAGACAATGAAGATGGATATTTTGGTAAAATCAGCATCATTGTCTTTGGCGATCTTCTACAACTCCCACCTGTTCGCGAAGAATTTCCATTTGTAGAACTATCTCAAGACAAGATTAATAAATATGTAGGAGCTATGAATTCATTCAATCTATGGTCTTTGTTCGATTATGACGAGTTGACTATAAATATGAGGCAAAATAAAGATAAGGCATACGCAGAAATTCTTTCAAGGATTCGATTAGGTTTCATGACCAGTTCCGACGTCAAAACTCTGCTTCCAAGAAAGATACAATTTTCAAGCCTCGATTGCAATATTATCATTCAAGAATTATGCAATTACTTGAATAGTCTACCAAATGATACAGTATGTTTATTACCTACAAGGAAAATGTGCAATATTTTGAATGGAGCGATGATGCGCAGAATTGATTCTGAAGAAATTAGTCTAATTGCCAATGACTGTTTTAAATGTAACAAAAATTTAACAAAAAAAGTTGAAAAAAAATTACTCGATGATGATGATGAGACTGGTTGCGGAGCTGATCGTATCATAATTATCATAATAGGTTGTAAGATAATGATACGAAGAAATATCGATGTTTCCATTGGATTAGTTAATGGGACCATAGGTCAGGTGATTTCATATATATATACTATTATCAGGTGGCGCGTCAGCGCCACCGACGACAAGTATGAGCAGCAAGCGCACGAGGGGACGCGACAAGCCATTATATACAGCTCGTTTGCGGTTTAACCTCGCACCTAGACATTTTTTTTTTAAACCTCTGTCCTGCAGTTTTGCAATGGTTAACAGCAAAACCTGCATTCAGTTGCGTTTAATTACGTCAGAGAAGATTTGCGAAAATTGACGTTTTTATTTGGGTATAGGAGGTATAAGTCGACGAGCAGACGACAAACACTCTGCACCTCTCGCAAAATCTCGCACAGAAAATTTTTCCCACCACTGACGTATATTACGTGAGAGCGGTTCGAGGCCTATTGCGAGCGTGGTTCTCAACGAAACGTAAACGTATATTACGTCCAGCCTCGTATCCTCGTATATATATATATATATATATA